>BQNB010019035.1:4645-19580 GCA_026074375.1 Tanacetum coccineum
TTTTTTTCAAATTTTCGAACTATTTTTATAATTTTCGAACTTTGTTTTCAAATTTTCAAACCTTTTTTCAAATTTCCGAACTTTTTTTCAAGTACTCGAACTTTTTTTTTCAAATTTTCGAACTTTTTTTTTCAAATTTTCGAACTTTTTTTCCAATTTTAAAACTTATTTCACATTTCCGAACTTTTTTTCAAATTTTCAAACTATATTTTCAAATTTTCAAATTTTTTTTCATATTTTCGAACTTTTTTTTTCAAATGCTTGAATTTGTTTTTCAAATTTTGGAACTTTTTTTCAAAATGTCGAAGTTTTTTCACATTTTCGAATTTTTTTCAAATTTTCGAACTTTTTTTTTAATTTTCGAACTTTTTTTAAAATTTTCGAACTATTTTTCACATTTTCCAACTTTTTTTCAAATTATCGAACTTTTTTTCAAATCTTCAAAAAAAATATCGATTTTTTGTCAAATTTTTGAACATTTTTTCAAATTACCGATCTTTTTTCAAATTTTTAAAAAGATCGATTTTTTTTTCTGAAAAAAAGAATTTTTCTTATTTTTTTTTCAAAATATCGATTTTTTATAAGTTTCGAAATTTTTTCATATTTTTGAACTTGTTTTTCAAATTTTCAATTTTTTTTCATATTTTCGAACTTGTTTTCCAAATTTCGAACTTTTTTTCAAAATATCGATTTTTAAAAAAAGTTTCGAACTTTTTTTTTTAATTTTCAAACTTTTTTTCATATTTTCGAACTTGTTTTCCATTTTTCAAACTTTTTTTTTTTCAAATTTTCGATTATTTTTTTTCAAAATTTCGAACTTTCAAAAATATCGATTTTTTTGAAAAAAAAAATTCGAATTTTTTTTTCGAAGAAAATATTTTTTGAAAAAAAAAATTAGAATTTTTTTAATATTTAAAAAATATGTATTAAATTATATAATTACATATAATTAAATAAAGTTTTTTTTTTAAATTTACCTTAAGGTTTGAATGTTTACAAGATCTACCCTGTAGTTTTGTTTTCTAGGTTTTCTACTAAGACGAGGTTTTCTCTAGAACTCATCCCTATATATATATATATATATATAAAGGGTTGAATTTACCTTCAATCAATTTTTGGCGTCGTTGCCGGGGAAGAGTGTAAGCGTTTGTCGTTTCAAAGTTTGACAATTTGTGCTTTGAAGATCCTTCCCCGTGAAGTTATTTTTGTTATTAAAAATATAAAAATACAAAAATATTTTTCATTTTCTTTTTAGCATATTTATAAAAACAAGAAAAAAACCAAAAAGATAAAAACATTGTCAATTAAAAGAAATAAAAATCACAAGTTGGTAAAAGAACACCAACATATAATACTTTCAACTGAAGTATTATCCATTAATAAGTTCTCGAACCAAAGAATCAAAAACTTACCTTTTGTGTCACTTGTGAGGTACGGTTCACCTTTGAAAGATAAACAAACTCAAAGAGGGGTATAAGGCGGGTTGTTCCTAGGAACTACGACCCTAAAGGAAAAAGGTTTTTAATAGCTTCGCGCTTTCCTATTCCTCCGCTCCTTTGTGCGTTTTTCTTTTCGAAGAGTTACCGAGAAGCTTGTTGATTATTAGGTTTAAGTTGTCTTATCTCGTTGTCCGTTATTAAAATAAATTGTGAATTCATTGTTGATAAACCAAAAAGAACCAAAAAAATTAGTGTAAATTTTCTTTTTATATTTTAGTGCATGCCTCCCCCCCCCACCTCCCCCACCCCCCAACCCCAACCGCGCACTCGTTCTCAATCCCGTAATTCTAACCGTCAACAACAACAAGTCTCACCGACTTTTATTGAACCATTCAATCTTGTTGAACCAATTGAAAATCCAGCTCCTCCCGTAGTTACGATGGATGATACTCGTACTATGGCTTAATTGCTCGAAGCACCCACCGTGGGTTACGAGGATGTCATCGTTGTGCCTGAAATCACCGCGGACAACTTTGAGCTTAAGCACGGTTTGCTTACCCTCGTTCAAAACAAACAATTTTTCGGACATGACAAAGAAGATCCTCATGCTCACATCCGTTATTTCAACAAGATCACTTCTACGATGAAGTTCCCGAACGTCCGATATGTGTTTAAGCATTATGCTTTTCCATTTTCCTTGAGGCGGCCGGGCCTGTAATTGGCTTGAGAAAGAACCCCTCGATCGATTCTAACATTGGATGAGTCTGGGTTTTGGAAAGTCTCATCAACAAATTTTTCCCTCCCTCGCAAGACAACCATCTTCGAAATGAAATAACGAGGAAATTCAATACGAAAGAATGATGAACGTTTTCTGAGGCATGAACCGATTCAAAGATCTCTTCGGAGCATGCCACATCATGGATTTTTCGGAATTGCATCAACATCCAGATACATTCTACAATGCCTTAGCACTCGAAATGTCAAGAATTCGTTTGAATTTCCGCCGCGGGTGGAATTTTTTTGGATAAAATGCCCTGTGATTGCCTAAGAATCATTGAAAGCAAATCCAAAGTTCTTAATTCACGTAACAAACCAGTTGTTGCAAAAGTGAGTTCGAGCTCTTCTACCCTCGGTATTTCTCCCGATGTTGCCGAACTGAAAAATATGGTGAAAGCTTTACTTCCTTGAATAAGAAATCCCACAAGCTCCTCACTCCCTGAAAGCGTTCGAGGAAAGTTGTGTTACTTGATGGTAGGTGCTCATTCCTACCGAAATTTATCACCCCACCGAAGTGGCAACGTTTATCGTGACAAATATTCAAGAGTACGTCACTGCTAATGCCGCCACAGCTAACTACAACCAAGGAAATACTGGCTACCGAGCCCCGATTGCTAATCAAATTCGACCTCCCGGTTTTCCTCCCGTTCAAAACAATCAAAACAATCAAAGAAATAATCAAAACCGTTACAACTAGAACTGGGGGAATAATTACAATCAAGGATCAACTTACCAACCTCCGGTTAACCAAGGACAAATTTATCGACCCCAGGTTATTCAACCTCTGGCATACCAAGCTCCGGCTCCTCAAACACAAGGTGTGACAAAGACCGATTTTGAAAGCTACGTCAAAGCCAATGATGCGGTTAATGAAACATGCAAAGACCAAATCAAACAACTTACAAAATATAATGAACCAATATAACGACATGCTTTCCAAATTCGTGAATGCCAATACCAAGCTTCAACTTCCGGGTATGGGTTTCATCCTCCCGATAACACAACGTGAGTTACTATAAAACCCGAAGGAAGACTGAAGGGTATTACTACCGAACGTGTTCTATCAAGACCCACGATTCCTACTACTACTTCTTCTCCTAAAGTAGTAGAGCGTGAAATCGAGGTAACAAAGGACATGATGTTCCTCTACCTAATACGGAAGTACAAGACAATCCAACCGCTAGTTTGGTACCAAGTTCAACCTCAAGTACCAAATTCCGAGCCCGTTGTTACTTCCGCTAGTGCTCCGATGCCTAACTTGAAACCGACAATTCCATATCCTTCAAGACGTAATGATGAAAGGCGTCGTGAAAAAGATAACGACCAAATTGAGAAATTCTATGAAATCTTTAAAGATTTGAGTTTCGAAATTAGCTTAACGGATGCTTTGATTCTTATGCCTAAATTTGCCTCGACTCTTAAAGCCTTAATCGGAAACAAAGAAAAGTTAAGTGAAATGGCTAGAACTCCTCGGCGGTCATCCTCAACAAGTTACCCGAAAAACTTGGAGACCCCGGCAAATTTCTCATACCGTGTAATTTTCCCGGAATGGATGAGTGCTTAGCCTTGGCCGATCTTGGCGCAAGCATAAATCTCATGCCATTATCCGTGTGGGAAAAACTTTCTCTTCTGGAGCTCACTCCTACTTGCATGACTCTTGAACTTGCGGACCGAATGATTTCTCAACCGATCGGTATCACCGAAGATGTCTACGTAAAAGTAGGAAAGTTCCGATTCCTAGCCGACTTTGTATTCGTAGACTTTGATGCCGATCCCTGAGTTCCCCTAATTCTTGGGAGATCCTTCTAAAAGACCGGACATGCCTTGGTTGATGTTTACGAAGGAGAATTAACACTTCGTGTTGGAAAAGAAGCCGTAACATTCAATCTTGATCAAACTTTGAGGTACTCCTCTAATTATGATGATATGACAGCGAACCGAATTGACGTCATTAAAATGGCTTGTGAGGAGTATTCTTAAGAAGTTCTCGGTTTTTCCGATGTGATCGCGAGTGGCAATCCCTCTCCTTATTATGACCCGATCGTTTCTACCTCTTCTCCGACTCTCACTCCCTTCAGGGATAGTGATTTTCTTCTTCTTAGGGAAGCTGATGCTTATCTCGCTCTTGAAGATGATCCAACTTCACCGGAAGTTGATGACTCTTACTATGACTCGGAGGGGGATATTCTTCTTCTTGAAGCAATTCTTAATAGTGATCCATCACCCCCTCCCAATCAAGGAAATTATTTGCCAGAAATTCGAAAAGAACTTAAAGTTTGTGAAGCTAAAACTGATAAATCTTCAATTGATGAACCTCCCGAGGTCGAACTCAAGGACTTACCTCCTCATCTCGAATACGCATTTTTGGAGGGTGACGACAAGTTGCCCGTCATAATTGCTAAAGACTTGAGTGTCGAGGAAAAAGCCGCTCTCATAAAGGTTTTGAAGTCACGCAAGCGAGCCATCGCTTGGAAACTCTCCGACATAAAGGGTATTAACCTGGAATTTTATACTCACAAGATTCTTATGGAAGAGGACTACAAACCGGCGGTCCAACACCAAAGACGGGTGAATCCAAAGATCCACGATGTCATCAAAAAGGAGGTTGAAAAACTTCTTGATGCCGGATTAATTTACCCGATCTCGGATAGTCCTTGGGTAAGCCCCGTACATTGCGTACCGAAAAAGGGTGGTTTTACCGTTGTCGCAAATGATGAAAATGAATTGATCCCGACTCGATTGGTTACAGGGTGGCGTGTATGCATTGACTACCGTAAGTTAAATGAAGCCACCCGTAAAGACCATTTTCCACTTCCCTTTATGGATCAAATGCTCGAGAGATTAGCGGGAAACGATTACTATTGTTTTCTCGATGGTTTCTCGGGTTACTTTCAAATTCCCATCGATCCTAAAGATCAAGAAAAGACAACATTCACGTGTCCTTAATTCACGTTGTCCTTATGGAACGTCGTGTATTGTCGCATGCCTTTTGGCTTATGCAATGCACCGTGGCACGGTTTCTAGAGGTGTATGATGGCTTTTATCTTTCATGATATGATCGATAAAAAAAAAACAAAAAAAATAAACGATGGATAGTCACTTCATGGAGAACTTTTCGGTCTTTAGGCAATTACATTTTAAAAATTAACTCTTTCGTTGGGAAATGTTGCTCAAAAAGTACGATGACACCAATCTTTTGTCCTAAATGGGAAAAAGTCATTTCATGGTCAGGAAGAGCATTGTCTGGCCACAAGATTTCAAGACGGGATGAGGTCGAGAAAGCCAAAGCGATGGGTTTGCTAATTACCTACATCCGACCACGTTAAGGTGTGGATTTTGTTTCGAGTTTTTCTCGGTATCATGCGGTGGGTTTCTACCGGACGGTTTCATTAAGGATTTTTCTAAAATTTCCCGACCAATGACTTATCTCCTTGAGAAAAATACTCCGTTCATCTTCTCCAATGAATGTATTCAAGCTTTTAATACATTAAAGAAAAAAATTACTGAAGCTCCAATCTTGATTGCCCTAGACTGGGACTTGCCCTTCGAACTTATGTGTGATGCAAGCGACTTTGCCATAGGTGCGGTCTTGGGGCAACGTCATGATAATACACTTTATCATATACACTATGCTACAAAACAATGACGAGGCGGTATCGCTTTACCACCACGACGCAGTGGGAAGGAGAAAGAAAGAAAATGTTTAGAGTGGTGTATGCCTTCAAAAAAATTCCGGTCTTACCTCATCTTGAACAAGAGCATAGTGTATACGGATCACTCCGCCCTAAAATATCTCTTTGCAAAAAAAGATTCCAAGGCGAGATTGCTCGGTGGGTTCTCCTCCTTCAAGAGTTCGATTTCAATGTAATTGACATAAAAGGGCAGCCGAGGAACTCGCGGGCAGATCTCTTTTCCCGCTTAGAATAATCTTATGAAAATGTGGCTTTCGACCCAAGGAAAAGTAAATAAAAAAGTGTCCTTCGTGGACACTCCATATGGTTGACTTTTCGTGGGTGACTCCAAAGTCCCCGTGAGTTTGCCGATTATGAAAAATTAATACGCGAGGGAAATTCATTTTAAGGGATGTCGTCCTAGCAAGAGAAAAACAAGTTTTTTCAAGGATGTTAAACATTCTTTTGGGACAGACCCGTATTGTTAAATAATGTGCAGATCAAGTGATACGGTGGTTAGTCCGGTGCCACGGCAAACGATGCTTATCGACATCCTCGAAGCTTGCACAATGGACCCACTAGGGGACATTTCATAGTGCCAATCTTACAGCTAAAAAAAGTCTTTGATGCAGTAGTTTCCTTTTGGCTTATATTTATTAGATGCACACTAGTTGGTTAAAATTGCGCACGCGTGCACCAAAGTCAGGGGTGGATAAAATTTTCAACAAAGGGATGATGGATGCTCAAAAATCCATTCCAAGTTTGTGAAATATTTGATCGTTTGGGGCATTGTTGTCATGGAGGCATTCCCTTCTTTACGAGGGAACAATATATACTCGTGCCCGGCGGGGTCGATACCTTGTTTAAAATGGGTTTGTTGAAGGCAAAAAGCGTCTCCACCAACGGACGCCCGTGTCTGTTTGAAAATTTCTTAAATCTCTCTTCGCCCGATTCGGTTGCCCTTAGTGCTATCATAACGTGATCGGCGGAATACATTTTTGCAATGGCCAGTTTGTTAAAGGTCATGCTTAAAACGGAGTCATCTTCGTTATCTCCACCGCATATTAACCCACAACTATAGTGGGCAAGGTAAGGTATCCAATCGTGGCTTGGAAATGATATTCTGAAAGGAAAGGTGGGCGGAGGAGAAACCGTGCCTTTGGTTGGACAAATTAGTTGACGCTTTTTCCTTTTTTAGGACTTTCAGCCACAGCTTACTAAACACCATCGATTGTATACGCCATTACACATTCGAGGTTTATGGTAAGGCATGGTCATCCTTTACAGATTGAGCTTGAGCACAAAGCCTACTGGGCCTTGAAGCATCTAAACTTTGACCTTTTGATAGAGGTTGCTAATCCCACAATAAAGTGTGTGATCATCGCAAAGTTCCAACTCATATGAACTAATGTACGTCGTGATCATGCCTATGAGAATTCTTTAATTTACAAGGAGAAAACTAAGAGGATCCATGACGCCAAGATCAAAAACCGTGTTTTCAACGTCGGTGATCAAGTCCTCCTTTTTAATTCTAGATTGAAGATTTTCTCAGGCAAGCTGAAATCCTGTTGGTCTGGACCATTCACCATTGCCCAAGTTTTTCCATATGGCACCGTTGAGTTATCCCAAAACTCTGGGCCAAACTTTAAGGTGAACGGTCATCGAATTAAGCACTACTTTGAAGGGGACGTACCAAAATTGGTTGTCTCGAATCTCCAAACCTTCCCCAAGGATAAATGAATACGGGGATTGGGTTGAGCTTAGTGACCCTAAACAAGCGCTTCGTGGGAGGCACCCCATGCTTATTCCGTGTTATTTTAAGTAGTCAATAATAATGTGTTTTTGTTATGAGAGGCTTGCCTCTTTCTTTTCTCGTTTGCTTATGTGTTGTATGTCCAGGATGTCTTGGATTTTTGAAGCCTCTCGTGCTCGTGGTTTTTGTCCTTCGATCACAAGTGCTTCAAATCCTCAGCTTCATTTGGGAAATCTAATATCCTAATCTAATCGACTAGCGTTTATCTTTAGAATAATTCATAAACGGCTTTTGGTTTTTGCGTAACGAATAACCTTAGTTTTTTAAACATTGGGAAGACAATGTTTAATTCTAGTACCTGGGGGATCCTTTTGATTTGATTGTCGCTGTAGTGTTTTCTCGTAATTCATGTTTTTAACACCCAAAATTTCCAAATAAAAATCAAAAAATTTCAAAAAAATAAATTAAGTGTTTTGTCACCAAATTTTAACCTTTCTGCTGGGTTAGGATAAGAAATAAAATTTTGACCCGATTCGAGCGTGTTGAGCTATAGCTTGTTCCTTAACGTTTAGACTAAGCGTTCGCGAATCTTCACGAAGAAGAAAAAACGATCGTTGTTCAAGTATGAGTTGGATGCTATATTACAAGGTTATTATGGAAATATTAAGAGCTCATGTATGTAATTTGTGGCTTTTTCTCCCATAAGATCCTAACCAGACTATATAATACGTGATTATTTTGGGAAGGATTTAAACCTTAAATCAAACAATTTTTATATAGTTAATAGCAAAAAAAATTTAGTCTTAGTTCAAATTTATACTTGAATTTTTCAAAAAGAAGTCTTCTCTATTCAAAAAAAAAAGAAATGATGATGAAAAATGAAAAAAAAAATATAATAAATATAAACTGTGGGCTGATAAAAGTTTGCTACATCTTGCCGGCTCACAACCGATGTTGCAGACTTCTAAAAAGTCAAGGGTTACAATTGCATCAATGTTATGGTTAAATATTAAGTGTGAATTAATAAATGTAAGATCTCTTTTTGTTAAATTCAAATATGCTTTTGAACTTTGACTATTTTATTTTAAGTTTTTTAATAAGCTATGCGTATATGGGAAACCTAAGAGTTTTTGAAACCTAAGGTCCGTGAGTCCCGATACTAGTCTCTATGGGGTGTTAAAAGCCTGGTCACTTAACCGCAAGGTTGGGATGTGCGGAGAAGAAAGTCGCTACATGGGATGATCTCGCCTTCAAACTCATTTTTCTCGGGTGGAACGTGAAGCATAGAATTTTGCAAAACGTTGATCCATGGTTGAAATTCAAAATAGCACATACACCTAAGATATAATAATTGTCGGGAGTGAAAAGTTCACAAGTTGCAAATATGAGTAGTGTTAGCATCTTAACTGATATTTAACTGTGATTTCGTTTTAAGCTTGGTTTGGAGCAATTGAAAAGTCGGGGACGATGAATTTATCCTTTTTGGGGCATTCTCGAATCTAAATGCATCTTGTTCTATGATCCCTAAAAGTTATAAAATAACGAAAGTCAAATAAGTTAGTTAGTTGCTTAATATGAAAAGTACAAAAAAATGATAAAAATGAAAAATACAAAAATATGTGTAGGAATAAGAGTATATATTTAAAAATGGTAAAGACGAGGCTTTTCAAAACTTATGAGTCTTTACTTACCCTTGAGAAACACTTAGCTACTTTTCGAGGTAATTAGTCAAGGGGGATTGAGATTCTTAGTTTCTAAGTGCTTACTTATAGCATTGCGTGAGTACACGGCAATATCTTAGTATGGGGGATTTTGGTATGTGTTTAAATACACATATCGTTTACCTAATAAATCGACCCTAAAAGACCAAAAACGCACATAAAATGCCATAAATATGCCTGTTTTTGTGTTTATACTGTGCAGGTACCAGATATTCACTAAAGGACAAAAAACGAAGCCAAACCGGACAAAACCGAGCACGGAATGGAAGAGCGTGAAAAAGACAAAGTCAGATCCAAGCCAAAGTCCAAGAAAGTCAAAGTCAAAGTCAACCTGGAAAAGTCAAAGGTCAAACCCGAACCTGTAAAACCTAAAAAGTCAAAGTGGGCCCACTCGTACCCATCTTAGTGGGCCGGGTCAGCCCACTTAATTTAATAAACCCACAATACCCTTTACACCCTTATAAATATAACAACCTTGCCTAAATCATATCCCTGGCCCAACTAAAACGAATAACCCAATCCCCTTTAACGGGCGTTAAGCCAAAACCTCCTCACCCTGTTACACCGTTAGTCCTAAAGGACTAACAATGTTAGTCTAAAAGCACTAACGGTGCAATACCCAACCAACCTCAAGGACCCTAGATGATAAATGCAAGGACGATAGATGTAATAGACTTATACACTTTTAGGGGCCTTTTTTGCAACTTTCCTAAACTATGCCCCTGCTTATCATCAAACAGACCAAAAGCCCAAATTTCCCGCCCTATTGTTCACTGTCCCTGTCCCCCCCCTCCTCGACCACTGTTCACAACCTGCCAAAAACCTATAACACCACCCCTGCCCCTACACCCACATGGCCTCAAGACACCTTGGCAATCCTAAACCCCTCCATTGGCCAAGGAATTCGACAAGGAAACCAAGGGTTGAGATCAAACCCCTTGGAGGACACTCAAGATGAATGGCCAAGATAAGACTTGACTTCTCCTTACACAACAAACACAACTTGTTTCTGTCTCGGCAAAGAAACACACATAAAAGGGACAAGAGACTTAGTCTTTTAGTATAAAATAGGACTTTGTAAGCCCATTGGGGTATCTAGTTTTTTTACTTTTTGCTTAACTTAGTTTTAATCAGCTTATTGTATTTTCTTGTAATGTCTTTTTTAAAAGTTAATGAAATTCAGGTTTGTTTTTTTTAAATACGTTTTCAAGTTTTAAGTTTCTTTAAGTATTCAAAAGCTCTCATTAGCTCTTTATTGTAACCTTATATAAACCTGTGTTCATTAAGAAATTTAAATTGATAAGTAGTTAGAAAAAATAAATAAATAAGTCACCCTCAAAATACCTTATTATTTGGATGATAAGCCAGAAATGGATGGGCTTATGGACTCTCACTAGCTTGTATTATATAAGCTAGAGCTTATAGATTGGTGTGTTTGCCCTGTTTAGAGCAAGGGATCAAGTAAGTTTCCTTTTTCAATTTTTGCTTTTTACTGTAGCAGTGCTTATCTTGTGCTTATTTATTCTTTTTTGTGCTTATTTGTGTTTCTTTATGCTTATGTGTGCTTTTTATTGCTTAGTTGTTATTTAGTTTAAGCTTGTGCTAAACTGTCTTGCATAGCCTTTAAAACTGCTTATATTCATTTGCTTATTTCAGTGCTTATTCTTGTGTTTTGATTATTCGTTTTTGCTTATCTTTACTTACTTGTTATCTGTCTTTGAAAATATTTGCTTAAGTCTTGTTCAATCTGTTTTAAAATTAGTTTTCACACCTTAAAGGGGTGTTTGGCATAAGGACCCAAAGTGGGTCAAAAGGGGTTTAAAATACCTTTGGGTCACTTGGCCACTTTTGGTCAGCTTATTTAAGTTGATTATAGGCTGTTTTAAAGAATTTTTTTAGTCTTTGAGTTGATTTAAGCTTTTTCTAAATTGGGCTTCATAACTGTGTTATCAAAATAGTTGCAAAGCACCTCTTTGATTAGATTGATTAAACCAGCGTTTGTGTGTATTTTTTAGAGTTCTTTTTAAGTTGTTTGACATGCTGTTAAAGTGCTTGCTTTTAGATAAACATTTTGGATGTGTTTTAGAATCTGTCAAATCCGATAAGTGTTCTTCACAAGTTAAAACTGCCATTTTTCAATCTCAAATATCAGACCTTTAAAATGGTTTTTAGCTTATGAAAATTTGTGCACAATCTCACTTGTTGGTGTTTTTCATCTGTTTTAACTTGGTTTTATTTTTGGAGCTTATTTACCAGCTTAATTTGAGGCATGCTTTTTTGCCTATTTTCTTTCTAGGAAAACTAAAAACTAGCATACTCACTGTGACAGCCATTTTCACAAGCCATTTTCTATGCTTATATTTGTTTCAAACTTTAACTTCTTTGCATTTTTAGATACTCTATAAGCTCTTATAAGCCTTAAGCCAAAAGATTCACTTTAAGGGCTTAGAAATTAAGCCCAAAGAGTCCTCTTTGGCTTTTTGATTGACAGTTTTTGGCCAATAGCCATTTTGCTTATTATAGCTTATTTGCTTATTGCATTAGCTTATTTAGGTTTAGTATAGCTTATTAGGTTAGTTTAAGCCTGTTCTAGCTTATTTGGTTTTGTCTCAAGCTTATTTGAGCTTATTTGCTTCTTAGTGTAAAATTTTAAGTGTTTTAACCATTTCTAGCTTTTCTGTCTATTTAGCTTATTGTCATTGCTTATTTTTGATCTCTTTTGCTTTTTAGGTATAGCTTATTGCTTGCTTTAGCTTATTTTCCATTTTCATTTGCTTATTTGTTTAAAAGAGAGACAGACAGTTAGTTTTTTTTACTTAGAGTAAATTAAGCATTTCTGTCAAGCTTTTTCAGCTTATTTCGTGCTTATTTGTTAGTTATAAAAATTTTGTCTTTTTTAAAGTTGCTTATTTTCAGCTTATCTAAAAAGTTGTAAAAAAAATGAAAAACAAAAACGTTGGGATAAGGGGAAGCCCCAAGTGAGCAAGGCTCGAACTTGGGACCTCAACCCCATCGACCAACGTTTATAACACACACTCACTACCGGTGTGCTACAATAGCTCATCCGGTAGTGTTTTGCAAAATATAATACTTACCCTCTTTTTCTCCTTTTATTTTAATAAGCACTTCGAAGCTTATTTTAAGCTTTTTCGGGCTTATTGGATAAGCTGTCTCATTAAGCTTATTTTTCCTGCATTCTTCATATAGTTTAGGACTTTTGTGCATTTTTCTAGATTTTTACCATTTAGTTTACTATTTTTAATTAATTTTTCTTTTTAAAATCGTTTTTAATTCATAATAAATTATAAAAAAATCAAAAAAATATAATTCTTTTTTAGAAAATTTTCTTTTATCATATTGCACCTAGGAAAAATAGATTTGCTCTCGTAGGGTTGCTTTTGCAAAATTTCATTTTTTAAAGAACGGGATTCGTTCCCGTTTATGTTTTTTTTGTGTTTTAAAGCTCAAATTAATTTCGTTTTCGTTCTAGTTTTCTTCAATCTTACTTTTTAGTTAATTAGAGTCTATTAAAAGTGAAAAAATCATTTTAGGTTAATTTTTGAAAATTTAGGGTTTTTAGAAACATTTTAGAGTCCGTATCGTTTTTAGCTTAAATTTTGTAGTAACTTTTTCTATTTTTAGAGTAGATTTCATTAAATTCTCCGTAGATTTAGAAATCCAATCCAAATCTCTTCCATTCAATCATCAAATGTCAATCCAACTCTCCACTTTCTAATTCACTCTTCGTTGGTGATAAACGACCCGGGAATATCATATACTACTTCCGGTTTCATTGATTCTTTGGATTTTGATCCTTGTTATATATTTATATTTATTTATATTTATATTTATATATATATAAAGGGTTGAATTTAACTTCAATTAGGTAGCATTGGGTAGACAATCAACACCTTCAGCATCTTCCATTTGAAGATCTCTTTTCTAGTTCGATTCTGTTATGGATTATCTTATTTCCAATTCTTACTAAGGCTGGTAACGTTCTTCCCATTGACAGTTTTTGCCTTGACAATAGCCCAGAATTGTTCAATACATGACATATAGATTGTAGGATTAATCGTTAATGCATGCTTAATAGGGTGTGCATTCAAGAAATTCACAATTTGTTCTAACTCTTCACTTTTTGCAGGTTTAGACAAGAACGCGACCATGCTGTGAGTATCAACAAACTTTAGGGTCGTCATTGTAGTTTTGGTGGTTTTTTTGATGATGAATGATGAAATTGAGTTAGGGTTTGTGATTAGAGAGTAAATGAAAGAGTAAAATCGATTAAATGAGTGATTGAAACCCTTAATGAAAGTATTTATGAAAATACTCTCTACAACATTAACCATCACTAGCAGTAGTAAGTTTATGCCTAGCAGCATTAACTTACACCAATAGTAGTAAGTTTATGCCTAGCAGCATTAACTTACACCAGCAGTAGTAAGTTTATGCCTAGCAGCATTAACTCTGAGTCACCAGCATTAACATCAATTCCAAAACTCTATTTCAGTTTTTCAACTCACCATTTCTCTTAATTCTTTTACTCACCAAATCACTATGTCTGTTTTTACATAGCTCTCTTTCTGTTTTTATTCTCACCAATTATCTCAATTCTTTTTCTCACCAAAACTCTCTATTTGTTTTTATATAGCTCTCTTTATGTTTTTATGCTCACAAATTCTCTCAATTCTTTTACTCACCAAATCACTCTGTCTGTTTTTACACATCTCTCTTTTTGTTTTTATTCTCACCAACTCTCTTTCTGTTTTTATTCTCACCAACTCTCTCAATTCTTTTTCTCACACTTTTCACAATGTTAATTATACCAGCAGTATTAAGTATAACTAACAGTATTAACTTAGCAATATTAAGTATAACTAGCAACACTAATTATACTTAACAACAAAAACTTTTGATGACATGAATAACAATACTAATTCATACAAAACTCTACAAAAACATAGAGATAAAAGGTTTTAAAGATTTAACATTCCAATACTAGCAGTCAAATATTAAAATCTACTTACATCAAAAGCTTTTGTAAGCAAATATGCGACATTTTTGTCAGTATGGATTTTGACCATTTGAATCAATTTCTTTTCATTGCAATCTCTAATAAAATGATGTTTGATCTCTATATGCTTTGTTTTTGAATGAAAAACAAGATTTTTATTTATGCAAATAGTACTGTTATTATCAATAAAGATTTTGGTATGCAAAAAATTGTACCCATAATCAAGTAATTAATTCTGAATCTAAAGCACTTGTCCACAACAACTTGAAGCAGCTACATATTCAGCCTCTATTGTGGAATTAGCAACCACAACCTGCTTCTTGCACTGCCATAAAATCAATCTACACCTAAGGAATTGACAACCTCTTATTGTGGACTTCCTATCCAAGCTTGTTCAAGCATAATCACTATCAGTGTATGCTACCAAATCAAAAAGTGAATCTTTTGGATACCAAAAGCCTAATTTTGGTTGACCTTTTAAGTACCTAAAGATCCTTTTTACAGCATAAAGATGTGACACTTTTGGGTTGACTTGGTATCTTGCACAGGCACACACT
>BQNB010019035.1:25639-67394 GCA_026074375.1 Tanacetum coccineum
ACCATTGTGGCCACTTCTACTACAGAAGCCGAATATGTTGCTGCTGCAAGCTGCTGTGGGCAAGTTTTATGGATTCAAAATCAAATGTTAGACTATGGGTTCAACTTCATGAACACAAAGATCTACATTGATAATGAAAGCACCATTTGCATTGTAAAGAATCCAGTATATCATTTAAAGACAAAGCATATTGCTATTAGGCACCACTTTATACAAGATGCTTATGAGAAGAAACTCATACAGGTGCTTAAGATTCACACTAATGACAATGTAGCTGATCTACTAACCAAGGAATTTGATGTTAGCCGATTTTAGTTCTTGGTTGTTTCAATTGGGATGATAAATCCACAAGCTACATTAGTCACAGGGAGGCAATATGAATGGGTCATCTGTGGATGAAAGAGGTAAAACACACCATGGCAAATCAAACTTGTTCCAAGAAACCCCAAAACACACACACATAACTAGTTATGAGCACTACTCAACGTGAACTAAACCCTAATGCTCCACCTTTCTACCAACTGATGACGCCCACCGTGGGGTATACTTCAATGATATTTGTCTGAATGTCGGGTATACGTTTGCAAACTTTGCGACTTCTGAAGCAGTTTGGAAATCTCATGTTTGCATTACCAGAAAGAGTTGGCCGTTGTTCAAGAGTAAGAAGATTGCTCAAGTTGTTCGTGCTTGGATTTAGAGTAAGAATTCTCTTGTGAAGCATTTTGAAGACATGAGATTATATAGACCATCCAAAGAGTATTTGTTGGTGTGGTTTAACCCACCAAGAGACGTGTCTATGTCATGTTTGACAACAAAGGGGATGCGTAACAATGGAGCGATGTGTGCCAGGTAAATTGGTGAGTATGGTTATTGACGAGGGAAGTATGCATCTCAAGCAAACAATTTCAGATTAGAGATTTAGTATGCTTTTAAACTATCCCTAGAAGTAAGTACTACTATTAGTAGAAATATTAGCAACTAGTTAGTGTTGTATAGTTGTATAGTTTGTATGAAATTTTTGGTGTATGGATACATATTAACTAGAAGTGATGCTTGTCAACGCTTTAAGAAGATTTAGAGAGTCACTGAGAAGAGTTACTGATGGTGCTGAAGCATTCCTGATACTTACATTGTTCATTCTTTGTTTGGACAAAGTTAGTACCGACCATGCAAAGTTAGTACCGCTGGGCAAAGTTTGTACCGCTAAAGAGACATTGGAGAAAAATACCGCCAAGGGTACAAAGTGTAAATTGGAACGTTTTCTTTAAAATTAGGTCTCCTAAACCTATAAGAATCCATCTCAATCGCACACTTACTCAAGCAATCTCTCTAACTGACATTCTTCTTTACAAGCCCTAATCTCTCTTACCGACGATCTCTCTCTTCTAAGCAACATGGCTGCTCTTGAGTCCTGTCCTAAGCACAACATGATCGCATACTTGGAAAAGACTGAAGGGAATGTTGAGTTTCATGAAGTCATTGATTTTCTTCGGAGAAGTTATATTTATCATGCGCTCACTGTAAGTCCTGTTGTTTCGACCACATTCGTTGAACAGTTTTGGACGTCTGCTAAGTCCAAAACAATCAACAATGTTAGGCACATAACTGCCAAAGTAGCTGGCAAGTTTGTGTCTATCTCTGAGGCATCAATCCGAACTGATCTTATTTTTGATGATGCTGATGGGATAGACTCATTACCAAATCAAGCTATCTTTGATGCTATTCAGCTTATGGGATATGAAGGGGATTTAACTGTGTTAACATTTAATAAAGCTTTGTTTTCACCCCAATGGAGGTTTTTATTTCACACAATTAATCATTGTTTAAGTTCCAAAAGTACCTCTTGGGATCAAATTCCTACAAATATTGCCACAGCTGTAATTTGTTTAACAACTAATCAAAAGTATAATTTTTCCAAATTAATTTTTGATGGTATGCTTAGACATCTAGAGGCTAAGAAGAAGTTTGTAATGTATCCTCGTTTTATTTCTATATTTTTAGGTAGAAAATTAGCTAATATATCTGTACCTTTAGATCACTTTCCTGTAAATAGTTTAACTAGTAAAGTTTTTTCTTTTATGATTAAGAAGGGCAAACATTTCTCAGGCAAAGTTACACCTTTGTTTGATACTATGTTGGTCCAACCAACTCAGGATGAGGGTGCTTCCTCAGAGAGACTATCTGTTGAACAACCATCACCCTCTCCTGCTCCCACAAATGAGTCACTGCCTGACTCATCTTCTGCTCAACCAAGTGAGGTACCTTTTGAGCAACAACCTGACCCTTCCCCAAGACCTTCCCCCAGACCTTCACCAACACCTTCACCCACTCCTATTATTCCTGATTCAATCCCAGAACCTACTGGTGAGAATCTTGGAGATCATTCATCCAATGATACATCCCTTTCAGGGAATGAGGATGACATGACTCACTCCCACATTACTATGATCTTTGTATCTCTGTATGTAACACAGGGTTACATATCAAGCAAAGAATTAAACTCTGAAAGGCTCAGATTCACCAAGCTCAAGAAGCAAGCAAAACCATGTCATGCATAACAATTTTTTTTTTTAATTCCCTCACCATCATCTTATGAAGTACCTTCTTTATATCATATATACTATTTTGCAAACATCTCAAAAGCTACGTTACTAACACTTTATGAATTACCTTGTCCTTACCTTATGAAACCGTTTTCATCACATAAATTACTTTATTGTCATCCCATAAGTCATTTAGCTATCGTCATATAAGCCATCATACGATTTCTCGCAAACCATTTTATTTTCATTCTATCAACAACCATACATCCACTTTGTGAATCATTATGTCATCTTATAAAACTCTTTGATACTTCTTTATACATAACACAGTTTTGACGAAAATGAGCATCGCATCGTTAGCCCTCAAATATACATAGCCTGATCACCTATGTATAATTCAGGAAGGACTATGCCATGCTGAGAGTAGTCACCACGTAACATTTGTCAATAAATCCATTTTTACTTACATCTTTGAAAAAAAAAAAAAAAAAAACAAAGTTTTGTGTGCGTATTCGTAAAACGCGTTTACTTTGGGAAACCAAATTAGTAACCATAGCAACTAAGCAGACCTTTACTCCACCTTACTATAAAGTTGACATCATCTTATACCAAATCCTAAGCCGAAAAGCCGAGACACATCACTAGTCGACCTAGGACAATTCGCTATCAAATTCGCTCGCCATTAGAGAATTTACTAAATCATCCATTCAACATCAACCTAATGCCCATATAACTTGGTAGTTTCAACGTCATAATTGGTATGGATTGCTTGTCAAAATATCATGCCATGATAGCTTATGCCAAGAAGATCATTCGTATTCCATGGGGAAATGAAACATTAATTGTTCGTAGTGACGGAAGCGACAACGGACACAGGTCCTGATTAAACATCATCTCGTGTACCAAAACCCAAAGGTACTTGCTAAAAGGATGCCATGTCTTTTTGGCACATATTACCATAAAGGAGGCCGAAGATAATTCAGAGGAGAAGCGACTTGAAGACGTACCAATCATTCGAGATTTTCCCGAAGTATTTCCTAAGGACTTGCCGGGTATTCCACCAGCCCGACAAGTGGAATTTCGAATCGATTTGATACCTGGTGCTGCACCTATAGCACGGGCGCCTTATCAATTAGCACCGTCCGAGATGAAAGAATTGTCGAATCAACTGAAGGAAATTTCTGACAAGGGCTTCATAAGACCCAGATCCTCACCTTGAGGAGCTCCGGTCTTGTTATCAAAAAGAAGGACGGATCATTTCGAATGTGCATCGACTATTGAGAATTAAACAAGCCGACAATAAAGAATCGTTATCCACTCCCAAGGATCGACGATTAATTTGATCAACTACAAGGATCCAGTGTTTATTCTAAGTTAGACTTGCGATCAGGTTATCATCAGCTTCGAGTACATGAAGAGGATATTCCAAAGACGGCATTCAGAACTCGGTATGGTCATTACAAGTTCCAAGTTACGCCATTTGGTTTGATGAACGCACCGGCGGTATTTATGGATCTCATGAATTGGTGTGGAAACCATATTTAGATAAGTTTGTGATTGTCTTTATTGACGATATATTAAGAACAAGAAAGAACATGAAGAACATCTTAAGGTAATTCTGGAATTACTTAAGGAAGAAGAATCGTATGCTAAATTCTCTAAATGTGAATTTTGGATTCCCAAGGTACAATTTCTCGGCCACGTGATTGACAGTCAAGGCATTCGCGTGGATCCCGCCAAGATCGAATCTATAAAAGATTGGGCATCTTCTAAGACTCCAACGAAGATACGTCAATCTTTAGGTCTTGCTGGATACTACCGAAGATTCATTGAAAGATTTTCAAAAATCGCTAAGCCAATGATCAAACTCACTCAGAAGAAAGTCGCCTTTGAATGGGGTGATAAGCAAGAAGAAGCTTTCCAGACATTGAAAAAAATAAGTTGTGTAGCTCACCTATCTTAGCTCTCCCTCAAGGAGCTGAGAACTTCATTGTTTGTTGCGATACGTCGCATAAAGGATTGGGTGCGGTATTGATGCAAAACGAGAAGGTGATTGCTTAAGCATCACGACAGTTGAAGATTCATGAGAAGAGTTATACTACTCATGATTTGGAACTTGGTGCAGTGGTGATTGCTCTAAAGATTTAGAGGCACTACTTGTATCGGACCAAGGGTATGACGTTCACAGATCATAAGAGTATACAACACATACTTGACCATAAGGAGTTGAATATGAGGCAACGTCATTGGTTAGAGTTGCTCAGCGATTATGATTGTGAGATTCATTACAACCTGGGAAAAGCGAGTGTTGTTGCTGATGCTTTGAGCAAGAAAGAGCGAATTAAACCATTAAGAGTTCGAGTCTTAGTGATGACTACTGGTCTCGATCTTCCCAAACAAATCTTGAATGCTCCGACCGAAGCACAGAAACCAGAGAATCTTAAGAACGAAGATGTAGGAGGTATGATCAGGAAGGATATACCAAAGGAAAAGTTGGAACCCCGCACCGACGGAACCCTATGCTTAAACAGCAGGAGTTGGTTGCCAAGTTATGGTGACTTAAGGACTGTGATCATGCACGAGTCCCACAAATCAAAATACTCCATCCATCCGGGTTCTGACCAGATGTACCAAGACATGAAAAAGCTATATTTGTGGCCCAATATGAAAGCCGACATTGCCACCTATGTTAGCAAATGTTTGACATGTGCTAGGGTCAAGGCCGAACACCAAAGGCCATCGAGTTTGTTGATACAACCTGAGATACCCCAATGGAAGTGGGATAACATCACAATGGATTTTGTCACAAAGGCTTCCTAAGTCGTCGCAAGGTTATGACACCATTTGGGTGATTGTTAACCGACTTACTAAGTCTGCAATCATTATGCCGAAGAGAGGTCCTGAGTTAACATGGGAACGCGAAGAACAAATTCAAAAGAAGTATCCGTATCTTTTTGCTAAACCCGTACCTTCGTCAAGTGTTGCTACTTGAGCCTTGGGGACAAGGCTCTCCTAACGGGTGGAGACTGTAACATTTCTCATTTTCAGGTTATTTACGACTTTAATTAATTCCATTATTTATTTTTAGAGTTTTACGCGTTCGTTTTTAATTATTATCTTATAGTTAAATCGCGTAAACTAAAAATCAACGTTCAATGTAAACGGACACCAAACAAATTAAAGTTTACATCAAGCAAGTGTTATATGATTATTAGGAGTATAATTTATAACTTTTTGTAATTTATTTTTGTTGGTTACGTAAAACGCTTACGTTTCGCAATAAATTACATTCGGGCATACCCGGAAGCACCTATGCCTATCTATACTCAAACAAATACCCACTTTTATACCCAATACCCAAAATTAACTTATTTTATTTATTCATAACCCCTCAAAACCGGATCCCATCTTATAAGACATAAAACAAATCCATAAACCCATAAAACTTTAACTTTACAACTAAGAACTCTTACAACTTGTACTCCAACCCCTATTTTCCATAAATTGGCTTGTCAAGGTACAAAGTACCTTGTTGAACCGTGGGTTTTGCCTAGGGAGGAGGAGAGGAGTCCTTACACCTTGTACTCAAACCACTAGCATCCCATGGTTTCATTTCAAGTGGTTTAAGGGTTCCAAGATGCCATAAAAGGAAAGTCTTATGTACATTTACACATACACTTCACTCTTGCAAGTAAACTAACCAAAAACTCTCTCTCAACCATACCAAAACCCACGGCCAACCTTAAAGCATTTAGGGTTTCATTTTAATTTTGCATCCAAGGCATTCCAAGCATTCAAGTGTTCATTCCAAGGTCACCTAAGGTTACTCAAGGTGTTAACAAGCTTGGATTCGGGTTTAACAAGGATTAATTAAGAAAACATATCTAGGGTTTTCTTGATTAGGGTTTTGATTTTGGAAGCTTGGTTAGGGTTTATACCTTGTGATCTTCATCCTACTCATCTACTTTAAGGTCTATTTAAAGTATTTAATATTCATTCATTCATTTACTTAATTATATACTTGTTATATTATGTTAATCACCACCTAGATTTTATTTTTGGAATTTACAAAGTAAAAACATGTGTGTACATACACAAGATTATTTTTCATGGGATAAAAATGATGTCTACCATATGTCAATATGCTTAAAATAAGAGTTTACAAGTGTTGAATAGTTTAATTAATTAATTGTTAAGTTTTGATTATTTACTTAATTATAAAGTTCATGGACTTAAATAAATATGTGAGACTCATTTCTTGGACAATATGGACATATTATGATGTAGGGGGATTAATATATATATATAAGATATGTACTTTACAAATGAGAGGACTTGTGAAAATTTACATAAGTTATTAATATATAAAAATAAGTTAAAGTTATAAAACAATTCGAAGTTACTGTGGCAAACAGTACCTGGGAAAATTATTTTATATTTTTTTAAATAATACATTTCACAAGGATTGTAAACATGTAAGGAACTCGAAAAACAGAATTATAACGAACAAGTTACGAATTTTACAAGTTATATATTATTAACAAAATAAAAACAGTTTTAAGCACTGTTGTTATAACACCTTGTGTTTTCAAGTCATTGACGACGTCGATAAATCTACTATTTATTTTTAGTGTCGTACGCGTTTGCTTGTAATTTTATGTATTGAGTAAAAATCGCGTAAGCTAAAAATTAGCGTTTAATGTAAACGAGCATTAATCAATTAAGCGTTTACATCAATGAAGTATTAAATAATTATTTTGAGAATAATTATGGTCATTGTTCATTTATTTTTATCGGTTACGTAAGTTAAATTCGTTTCGCGATAAAGTACGTTTAGGCATACCCGGAACCTCAAAAATAATTCTACGCTTCAACAAATGTCTAGTATTATTTTTCAATGATCAAAAAGTTTATAAAACTTTACTTCATTTATAAATGGGACGCCCCATTTAACAATAAATAACCAAGACATATCACTTTGCAAGTATACACTTAGAAATAAAAACTACAACTTATCGATTATACTTAATACATGCACTTTCTTTCTTTTGCACCAAAAATTGCAAGTAATATCTAACAAACACATCTCCTTACTATCATGGGATAATCCCTACTATTTGAGGACAAAGACACATAAGAATTAATGACCAAGGTATGTACATACATTAGTTAGTAAGACCTAAGCTATACATAGTAACTTTGACCATCTTTTTCCCTAATTCCCTCAACCAATGCCGCCCCCCCTATGACCATTTGACCATTTGGTCTTCAATGTATACTTGCACCTTTACTAGTTCCTTTCTATATATATATATCATGCATTCATAAGTGTAAAGGTCATAAACTCTTTACACTTAACAATTCATTTTCTTCCTCTTTTTCTCTCCTAAGGGTCACGGCTCACTAAGCCATCCCAAGCAATCCATACAAAATTTATATAGCCTATTTACATACACTCTCTTATCATATCTAAGATACCTCAAAGTATTTTGAAGCCTTGATTAATTATTTACAAGTATTGAAGCAAGAAATCAAGATTAGGGTTTTTATTTGGAAACAAGGGTTTTCTTAAGTGCAAGCTTGGGTTTTAAGGCTAAACACGGGTTTAGCATTTGTTTCTCATCATCATCATACATCATAAGGTCTATTTTAAACCTTTATGCTTTTAGTTTATGAGTTTTTATGTATATGATGTGCTATATAGTGAAATCACCATTAGGAATACTTTTGAACATGAAAAATATAATCTTTCTTGTGATTATGATTTTGTGCACTTTCTCACATGTTATGATGTTGGTAATATCATGAAATAAAGAACATATAAGTCTTGTACAATCTCGGTTTAAGTATAAAAAGTTCATATGTAAACTTGTAATTAAAAGTTAAGTAAGAAAGTTTATGATTTCATGTAAAGTTAATAACTTGTGATCTTGATGATCTTGGACAAATATGAACTTATGGACATTATTATATGTATAACATATGATATATAACACATATGACATATAATATAAAGTGTAAAATATAAAAATAAGGTTAAAAATAGACTTAATAAAGTCACCCAAACTTTCTGTCCTAAAAGTATATAAAAACATACTTAATTTATATTTTAATAAGACAATACATTTCACGACGATTCCGAAAAGGTAAGAAACTTGTCAAACGGATTAATAACGAAAAAGTTACGTTAACAACGAGTTATACGTTAATTAAACGGAGTTTATAAAATAATTTTTATAAAACCTATATCAAACAGCTAGTTTAGTATTTTTAACAAATAATACATATTTTTAGGATTCCAAAATGATAAGAATCGTAATTTTTCAATTAATAACGAACGAGTTATGAATTTCGCGAGTTTACGACAATTAATACTTTTATAAAACTATTTTTATAAAAGTTACTGTTCATGACAGAAAGTTATATTTTTGTAAACCTTATAAATTGATAGGATTTTCAATAACGAGAACGTCCTCAAAGGGGGAGAACGTAAAAACGGAGCTATAACGAATAAAATACGACATTTACGGGTTTTACGACAACAAATACGATTTAAATAAAACTCACGTCTGATGTGAACAGTAAAAGTTACTGTTCACCAGAGGGTCAAAATATGGAAAATGTCAAATTATGATAACTCGTCCTAATACGAAAGCGTGGGCATAAGAAACGTCAAAATCGGGCTTAAAACGCAAAAGTTATGCTAGTTTTACTAAAACGTATTATAAACGTTTTAACTTATTAAACACAATTTTACCAAAACCATTAGTATGGTGATTGAACTATTAGAATTATAATTGGTTATCACAGTACTATATTACTAGGGAGGTTTCATAAATGAGGCTCTTCGGTGCGTATCGACGATTGCTGATTTACGACTTAAAGTTCCAAGCTCCTCATACGTTCACTACATGACCTCTTAATTATGATAGCCCGAACGATAGTATGAATGTAACAACATAGACCTGTATATGAATTGTTTAGTTTAATTTGAAGTACATAGTACTTATACGACCTATGATAATTTAGGTTGCATTCGATCTTTTACGTGACGCTTTATCTGTGATATTTGGATTATCAGAACTCAAGGTGAGTTCATAGCCCCACATTTTTACGATTTCAATGATTTATAACTATGGGGTGGAAACATGCTTTGTTTTATAAATTGGACGCTGATCGAGTCCGAATCAACACGTATATAAATATATATAATATATATAAATACGTAATAATAAGGATAGGCCAATAATAGTATAGTGAGTATTTTTATCTCCCAGATGTCGTATCCCGACGAGAGATGAATTTGAAATCCACGAAAGCGTTTTGTTTGATGCTTGAATATCGAATATTTTTGTTTTTGGTTCTAAACTAAAAATTTAATTAAACTATTTAAAAACTAGATAGCAAATAGCGAGTAATTAAACGAAGAACGATATATTATAAAAGATATGCTTGCTAAGTGTATTGACTAGATCCTTAAGTGTGAATTAAACATACAATTAAGTCCTTATTGATGAACCAATATCTTTCTAACAAATTATCTTCTCACAACGTTGGCTTATATTGAAAACAACTCTTATTAAGATATCGATTACTAAATTATTACCTAATTATTCTTACGGCTTTTTCCCGCTCGAATAACCAAAACAATAATTTAAGTAATATAAAAATCACTAATCAATATTTTCTCCTCTTTATTAATCAGACTTAATTCTCTAAACAATTTAACACTTAACAAGCATATATAAAAATCTACTCACTACACATATTAATAAAACTAACACTAATCAACAAAGCAAACATTTTTAAACTAAATAATAAGCTACAACTACTAATAAGAGAAAAGGAAAAGAAAGAAAAACCCGATTGAAGAAAATGGAGACGAATTTAAACCACCCGATCTTATAAACTTAATTAAACACTAAAGATTAAAACTTTATTAGTTTTTATGACTACTTAGTTAATAAAGCTACAAACTTTATATACTAAATAGCCTTAAAAACTAAAAAGCTTTAAACTTTAATAGTAAAATAAGCTTATAAGACCCATAAGCTCCTCGCCTAAGTGTTGGATAGATTTCATCAACATTAAAACAAACAAGGGTTAAGATGAACAAGATAATAATAAGCTACTAAGACAAAATAAGCTAGATTTTATTCTAAAGACAATAAGCTAATAAAAAGATGAAAACTTTAGATCTAAATCTACCCGAAACTAAGGTGTTCAATCAAGTGAACTCGGATCGGGTATATTTAAGGATTTAGATCTAAGAAAAATAAGCTAGAATTAAAAAGCAACAAACTTTATGCTAGAAAATAAGCTAAAAATACAAGATCTATTATTTTTAGATCTAATCCACCCGAAACCAAGGTGTTCAATCAAGTAAACAAGAGACAGGTATATTTAAGGATTAGATCTAAAAACAATAAGCTAGAAAAATAAGCAATCAAAAATAAGCTAAAATAAGCTTACTTGAAAAGCTTTAAACAAACATGAATATAAAAGAAGCTTAGATGAAATAAGCTATTAAAGAGCTTATTCGAATATAAGCTTAAGAGATCGGATCAAAAAATAAGCTATAAGCATGAGCTTATTTGAAAATAAGCAAAAGAAAATAAGAGAAGAGATGAGAAAATAAGCATAAAAAATAAGCTAAAAATAACACCAACCTTTACCAAAAAGCCTCTTCATTAAACTATAATAAGCCATTACAATAAGTTGAGAATAAGCAAAAAAAAAACTTTTACAATAAGCTAGACTAAAAAGCTAATCTATACTACTCATACTCCTAAAATTATACTACTCTACTATGAAAATAATCTAAATCTAACACCCTCCAATTGCTGTTGTGCGTATGATTATATAGCCACCAAGTGGGAGGGGCAGTTTCGTCATTTCAAGCCATCCACCAATAAGAGCACCAAATCTAAGGGTATTTTGGTCATTTTGCTTTCCCACTGCCTCAAATGATAGCTTAATCTTTATGCCAATAATTGGCTCAGATCTAAATGTAGCTACAGTACCTTGTACACCAATCATTTTCTCTGCCACCTGTCACCCGAACCTCGTACTTGCATAGTACCTCATACCAATTATTAGAATGCCACGTGTCACCACCTGAGTGGTGCCACATGGTGTAATCACTGTTCCGGCACCGTTATCGGACCACCGGTCAACGGAGGTCAACAGTGACGATCAACGGTGGTCGCCGGCGGTCAATGATGGCGTCAACGGTGGTCGCCGGTGGGTTATGGGCTGAGTCAGGGTCTGGATCGGGTCTGCCACGTCAGCTGCCACGTGGCACTGACGTGGAAATGAGGGGATTTTACCCTCTGCATGTTCGAACTCGGGACCTCTTGGTATAGAAGCATAGCTCTAGCAAGCTTACCGTTGTGTTAGAGCATAGCTTCAATAATAGAATGTAAAATTTAATATATACCCTTTGATAAACTTGGACCAGGTTCATTATAACTAAAGGTTCAAACAGGGACGAAAAAGGTTCAAAATAAAAAAGTTTAAATATGAATGGCCGATACCGTTGGACTTGTAATTTCATGCTCTTTTCAATGGTGTGATCGAGGAATATTAACGACTTCGTTTAAACCTCGATAAACGTAAAAACGTCGTCGAAAGTCACCTAAAAATTACCCTTTTTGCTTTGTTTTCAATCATTTGTACCTGTAAGGCATAAAAACATAATACAAACATATTTGCAACATATTTATCCATATTTTAGTGTTTTAGTCTATTTATTAGCATTTTCTAGGGTACAAATGATGTGTGTTTTAGCACACATCATCCATCATTACCTTAAAACCATCATTCACAAGATACTACTGTATAAGATTACTCAAAGATAGATTCATACATTATTGCTTCGTCAGCTTGATCACTTTAGGAGCATAAAACTAGGCACTAAGTCGTGGAGCCGAAAGATATCCCTGAAAAACAAAATAGGAAGCTAGTAAATAGAGTTATAATTCTGAGGAGATAACAAGAAGGGAAGTGAACAAAAGCCAAATGAGGATTAAAGTTAAAATGGACTCCAAAGTACATTTTAGAAAAGAATGATTTAGCAAACAATAAATATTTTCTGGGTTAAACCTTAAAAAAACAAAGTACTTGAAAAATACCCAAAATGCATAACTTACTTAAGTAATTATCATTGTAAGCTGCATACATTCATATTGTAAACATAAGTAACTTTTCAAGTGAATTATAACTCAAATCAAGTTGCATTTCTTGATTTGAGTTATAGCTATAAAACTTACATTAAACCCATCAAGATTCATATCATTCCATCAACAAATCATGTACCCATACACCGAATTGTGTCCATGACAATTGCTTATGACAATAACAAACTTCAATACCACTGCGTTATGGACATCTCCATGTTCTATGTACTACATACTACGAATGAGTTAACACTTTTTTAGTAATTTTTTTTGAAAGGCCACTTTGTGGTCTTGAAAAGAAAATGATATATTACTATCTACAAAGCACATCCAATAACATTAATAAATCTTACATTATACCTTTATATATTAAAAGGTAAGATTGCCTCCCCGAGGAGGCATTAAATGCCTGGATAGATCGGGTTTTCCCTGGTCTGGTTTGGTTTTCCTTCCTCTCTACCCGGGTTTATCTATTGTTTTGTTATAAAATCGGGTTAAAAACTGAGGATTGAATAGATCCAATCCGGTATATATTACGTTTCTCCCCTAATGAACACGTATCTCCGGAATTAAGCCGAAAGACAAAATTTGTCTTGCAACGATGGATTGTGAAAAACTTCTAGCTTTGTGGCATAGGAGATTAGGTCACGCTAATATGTGTCTCATTCAATCGTTAGCCACTAAGGAACTAAAATTTATTTTTTTTAGAAAACTTACCTAAGCTTAAGTTGATCACACTTCTGTGATCTTGTAAAATGGAAAACAAGCTCACGCTAGCACCAAGCTAAGAATATAGTCTCAAACGACAAGATGCTTTAGAAATTACCATATGGGAACTCTTCGAATCCATCCGCCATACGAAGTTACGGAGGAAACCTCTACACCTTAGTAATAGTAGAAGACTATTCTAGGTACACTTGGACAAGATTCCTTAAAACTAAAAATGAAGCCTTCGATCAATTGAAATATTTAGTAGAAAAATACAAAACCAATTAAGGAAGTCTTAATAGTAGTCACTTGGACGGACCAGTAGGAAATTTGATAATGAAGTTCAAATTGGAGAGTTTTGCAATGCAACGGTATTACATCATAACTTCTCGGCTCAAAGACACACTCCACATCAAATGCGTGGGTTGAAAGAAAAATGGACCTACAAAGAAAATGATAGAACCATGTTTGAATGAACAATCATTGCCATAAAAATTTTAGTGTAAAGCCAAATACTTCAAACATACAATCCTCAACCGAATCCTTATTAAAGCCATCTTAGGTAAAACACCTTATGAAATCTTGAGAGGAAGGAAACCTACTCTTGATTATTTTAGAGTTTTTGGAAGCAAGTGCTTCATTCTAAACACCAAAGACTATCTTACTAAGTTGACTCCAAAGTCATACGAAATGTGTCTTGTTAGGGGTATTTCCAAAATATAAAGCATGACATCATCCTTCTAAAAACAATACCATGATAAATTGAAGAATCACGTCAACATGACATTTCATGAAACTCCTCCACCTTCTAAGACATCGCACCCTTTGGTGATATGACCAGACGAATATGAAGCAATTAAGGTTACCGAAAAGAAAAGCTTAGAAAGAGACATTGAGGATGAAACTTTAGAAATTGATGAAATAGTCAATGTTAAGGAATCTAGGAGCCATCCTTTAGAAAATGTTATAGAAAACCTTAACCAAAGAACTCTTAGGTCTCAAGCCCAAAACCAAAGTAACTTCTTTTATTTTATATCAACTTTAGAACCTAAGAATATGAATGAAGCCTTAAAGCATGAAAGTTGGATAATCGCTATGTAAGAAGAATTAAATCAATTCATTGCAAACAATGTGTGGGAGTTAGTACCAAAACCAAAGAATATGACAATCAAAAGAACTAAGTGGGTGTATAGGAATAAGTTTGATGAGAACGATGTTGTTTTCTCGAGAATAAGCTAGGTAGTCCATAAGGTTATAATCAACAAGAGGGCATCGATTATGATGAAACTTATGCCCAGTTGCTAGGCTAGAGTCTATTAGGATATTGATAGCTTATGTTTGTGCCTTAGATTTTAAGTTATTCCAAATGGACGTAAAAAGTGCATTCCTGGACAGTTTCATCAATGAGGAGGTATACGTGGCACAACCTTCAAGATTCATTGATTTTGAGAAACCGAATCACGTTTATAAACTCAAGAAAGCTTTATATGATGTTAAACAAGCATCCAAAGCTTGGTATGATTGATTAAATTCTTTTCTTATTAAATTGTGAATACAACATGGGAATGGTAGATAACACACTTTTTACAAAGAAGAAAAGTTCAAATCTCATCATCGTTAAAATAATATGTCGAATACATTATATTCGGTTCCCTGTTCCAGACATGTGTGATTGAATTTATTCAAATCATGCATGACGAGTTTTAAAGTGTGCATAATGGGTGAACGTAACTTCTTCCTTGGATACAAAAAAGCAAATGAAGAACGGAATTTTCTTATCAATCTAAAATATATTAAAAAAATACTTAAGAAAGTTGCTTAGAAGATTCAAAATCTAATGAAAACCCCCGACCATTTCCTCGGATACTAAACTCACAAAAGACAAGAGTTGAGTCGGTAGATAGTAACCGAAGTATCAAGGTATGAATAGTAGTTTACTCTACTCTAAACAAAAGTAAGCCACGATCTATGTTTAGTGTCCTGCCTTTGTGCACAGCTTCCAAGAGGATCCCAAAACCACCTCATCATGAAGCGGTTTAGCGTATCTTCCGGATACAATTCAATGCACTACCACTTTGAATTTATGGTATCCTAAGGTGCCCTATAGAGAAACCAAAGGTATAATATATTCCCGACTCTGAATCATAGCGGGAGATTATTTGGGACCGAAAGAGCACTAGTGGGGGTAATTTGTACATTCATAGAATGTTGTCTAAACAACATGATTCTCAAAGAAACGAAACACTCTTGCTATAACCACGACCGAAAGCCGAATACTAATGAGCCGGAAAGGCATGTCAACAAGAACTATGGATGAAACAAGCTCTGATATCGACAACGACAATAGACTCGATGGCTTCCTGATCATGTGCGACAATAAAGGCGCGATTGACCTTAGCAAAAACCCGGTGCAACACTCGCGGACTAAACACATCGAAATTCATCACCTCTTTCTTCGGGGTAATGTCCAGAAAGGACATGTCTCTATCGAAAAAGTCTCTTCCCATCGACAATATCGCCGACATTCTCACTAAACAATCTAAACTTGGATCCCTTCTAAGAATAATCTTGAACCCTTTAGTTGCAAAGGGTTTGTTAACTTTAGATAAATCCAAAGCAACAATAATGAAACACTGATTGAACACTATTGATTATGCAGAAACTAATCAATAATGCTAAGAAGAACAGTATTAAGAAAACACAAGAGGTCTTTTATCAAACTCACACTTTGTATTATAACTTGAATTTGCCTAAGTTACAGATTTCTATATGACTCACTAAAAACTTATACTACTAACTATACCTTAGGGTTCCTTTATACTAGTAGGAAACCCTAATGGGCTTTACAAAACGCGTAAAGAGATCATGCATATCTTTTCCTAAGATATCTCATGCATATCTCTAACTCTAACTAAATTCTGCATAAGCAGACTTAACTATAACATAAACAGTACTAACTATAACTATCAGTATTAACATCTTTATACTGACAGTATTAACTATACTAACAGAATTAACTAATCATACTAACAGAATTATGTTTGGTATACATAATTCCCAACAATCCTCCCCTAAACTTGAACTTAACATGTTAACTTTAAGTTTCTTCAGTTTTCTTCAGTTTGAGCTTCTTGATCACTTGGAGGATATGTTCATACACATTCTCTAATCTGCTCTGTGATGATCTTGAACTCTTTTATGTTCTTGGTCATCTTTAACTTCCTTTAGCTTTCAATCCTTGTCAACAGCAAATCATCACCTCTGTACCACATCTACACAGCAACATCTAACTAAGTTGGCTTTGTAGTTTTTGGCAAACTACCAGCCATCAACGGATTTGATATGTCTTTTACCATATAGCCTTTGCTATGGACTAGTCAGATGCTTATTGCAATAACAAGGTGCATTGATACCTTATAGTTTTTTTAAGCAAACTTATTATCTATTAAATGAATCTGAGATCTCTTTTACCAGTAGCCATTTGCTCTGAGTACCAACTTTTGTTTTAAAACATGGTGAGTTATTACCATACAGTTTTTTGGAAATTTGTCACCATACCGAATTTAAGAAGTCTTTACCAAAGCCGTTTGCTTTGGACTAGCCAGTTCTTGATGTCAGTTAGACATGGTGAACTGATGACGATTTGTTGTGTGGTGATTAAACCAACACTCAAACATCCCTTCTCAACTCTATTACAGCTTCTAGAAACCCAAACCATACTTACAGCTACTAAGAATTCTTTCAAACACCATCATTTCAAGGTAACTTATTCTGAGCTTGCTTGTTGATCCCACGCCTTGATCGATTCTTTACGTAGTAAAGTGTTGTTAACCGGTGATGAATCCAAAGAAACAATGGATAAGACTTTGTTTGTAATAAACCAAAGTGTAACGAATCTACACTTTGATTCTCTAGAGTGTTATCAAAAGAACAGTAATATTCAAACAAACAATGAACAATGAAGTAATAACAAGCTGCTTCAAATATTATTAAATAATAATGCGAGTACTCTGAATACTGGGTTACAACCTTGACAGCTATCACAATCTTATATCAAAAAGTATTTATCTAAGTAAATTATCCTAAACGCCTAGGATCCTCCTAATATAGAACACAAGATTCATCCTTTACAAAGATAACTACCTATCTTTTAGGATCAGTTACCAGCATCCCATAATAATCTCCATGCATACTTATCTCTAAGTCAGCAGCTTTGACCATCAGCAGTATTAACTCTTTCTCCTAGCAGTATTAACTAACACCAGCAGTACTAAGTTTGTACTAGCAGTACTAACTCCATTAGTACTGTTAGTTATACCTTAGCAGTATTAAGTCTTGTGAAGATTTATTCCTAACAATCCTCCCCTAAACTTGTGATTGTCCTTCAAATCATCAATTTCTTCTAATTAAATCTTCTAGTTTTCTCCTTTACTGAATGATTATTTCAAACATTTCTTCTACTACTGCACTTGAGATCTTAATAAACCTTAGTAGTTCAAACGCCTATGAAACTCTCCATATCAACCTCCAATTTCTTTTCACATCTTGAATCATCTCATGATTTAGAGGGTATTTCTTCTCTGTCAGCATATGTATGGCTATACCATTCTGCATCAATAAAATGTGAATACCACAAAAATCATATAAACTCCAGCTTATCACATTGTATTCATGCTGATTCTTCCATAGTTCATCTTCTTCATCAGGCTCAAATAAGGTATGTAAATCTCCCCAAAGCATCAGATCAAACCCTTCTGGTCTTGAAGTACTATACCTTTCCTTGACTAGTCTTTATAACTCCTCTACACCTTATCTATCAAAGTCTTATCCAGCTCTCACTCATAAAAACATTGGTAGTTTCTTGGAACTCTGCATCGACTCCTCTGAAGATGTGATAATACATGAAATTCTCTGTCAAAACACAAGTCTTCCAATCCACAATTGGAAACTTTATAGATAGAGATTCAACCTCCATAGGAACAACTTCTCTTGGTATTATATCTAAAAATCCTTTGAGTTCTTCCTTCTCAGCATCTTCCTCCATCTTTTGTCTCTTCCTTGTGCTTTTTCTAGGAATAGATTTCTTTCTTTTTGCTCCTGGTTATTTAACAACTTCTTTTATTTCTTCTTGTGTATCAACATCTTCTTCATCAATCTTTTTAGGAGACTTCATCTTTTCACTTCCATGCTCTGAATCCATAGGCTTAATTTGTTGATTAAAATCTCAAACCTTTTTAAATATTGGCCAAATCTCATTGTAAGACATTCCCTTGAAGTCATTGATCTTGTAGTTCCCCTGATTCTTTAAGTATTTGATCATATTTCTCCTTGCTTGGGCAACTGTCTTTGGTTTCATCTTTAGAGTATGATACCTTATGACTGAAGGATCATTCCAATCTATCTTCTTAGTAGACTTGGCTTCAGCATTAGCTCTTGCCTTCTTCTCATCCCACTGTCAAACAATTTCTCATCTCTTCAAGTCTGAGCCCCTTTGCTCCTTTATTCATTTGCTCTTCAAAGTCGATGGCTTCAGCAAACATAATCTTTCGATGTTCAAATGCTCTTCTTAGACTTCTTCTTGGGCTCAGACTCTATCATTATTGCTTTTCCCTTGTCTTGTCTTGACCTTTTCTCTGCACTCCTTCTTGTATAAGTAACAGTTCCTCCAGCAGTACTAAGATTTACCTCAGCAGTACTAACTATTGGAACTTCTTCACTAGCAGTACCTTTCTTTGCACCAGCAGTACTAACTTCAGCACTTCCTTTCTCACTGCTTTCTTGATCTTGAATTACTTCTGTAGGAGTCACATCTTGAATCACAGGTTCAGTTTCATTACTTGCTTTCTCTTGAACTTCTGCATCAGATAATATCCTCCCCTGTTTGGAAGAATCATCTGCAATGTCTTCATCATCTGAATGAACAATTTTAGCTCTCCTCCTTGCTTTCCTAATCTTGATTTGAGCCTCTAGCTTCTTGACCCTGAGTATGAGCTTAGTAAATGCAGAACTGTAGGTTTGCTTTGTTGTCTTCAAGTCAGCCTCCAAAACTCCAATCCTGTCAAATAGTTTGGTAACCAAATCTGTCAATTCATTGAGTTTCAAGCTACCCTCATCACTTCCATGTGAGTGAACAGCATGGATAGGTGATTCATTGGGTGTAGGAAGATGGTGTTCTGCTCCAGGTGATGGTTGTGTTGGTGATGGTTGTGTTGGTGATGGTTGTGTTGGTGCAGCAGTGATATGTTCAGGTGTAGGTGAAGGTGCAGGTGAAGGTGAATGTGTAGGTGAAGGTGAATGTTCAGGTGAGTGGGAAGGTGAGGATGTGATTCTTGAAGGTGAAGTGGAAGGTTCAGTAACATCTAGCATAGTAGGGAATAGAGCAACTTCCTGGCCTGAAAAAATCCTTGGGTAAGAGAGGCCGCGTTCATATTGTTAAACACTGTCATGCTAAGAGAGGTACAGGAAAATGTTTCTTGAGTGTTGTTGAAGTTGTTCTCTAGGCATATCTAGGCATATTTGAATAACCTAGGGATACATCAAAAACTTAAGGGGCTAGAGAATATTGGACGCCATATACTCAAAAATCATCCTAGAGAAATTATACTTCCTATTAGTAGCTAAACATATAAGAGCAGCTGCAATATTACTACTAAACTGCTCCCAAGCAGTCTTCTTTGGGCTAAGGCAATGAAGAATAGAGTGGATAAGAAACCTCCATTGAGGTGAAAAAGCACCCTTTTGAAAAGTTAACTTATCTGAGTCAGTGTGATATCCCATAAGTGCCAATTGCTCAAAGATCTCCGAGTTGGGAATAGAAGAAATACCATCTTGATCATCCAACTTGAGATGTCGTCTTAAAGATCCCTCAGTTATAGTCATTGAGTGACCATCAATGGTAGCAGTAATCTTGACTTCTCCATTTTCAGCAGTGGTAACTTCAGCAGACCTCCAAAATTGTTTGATAAATGAGACACAAACCTCTGGCTTCTTTGTGAGTGCATAGCAAATGTGACTTCGATTTAGGAAATCGATGATCTGATGAAACCCTGCACTTCCTGTAGATTTTATACAAAACGCTACCCATGTTGTGTTGTCACAACAATCCAAGTTTTGCCGATGAATAAAAATGTGAGTAATCGAGTGGGATATGATCGTGGATGAATACTATAAGAGATGGGAGAAAAGTTAATGCATTAAATAGAGAAACGTAAGATATGGTTTGACGTTCTTAAATAAATTGAGGTTATCGTGATTAAATCCAAACTTAAATATAGATAGTTCAGAAAGTCCAATTGGTCAAACCCCTATATCATAGGAATTTGGCAGAAATATCTCAACGGCTCTATTAATTAATGAAAAATTTGTTAGACCCAAACAGTACTAATGGTCATCCAGCAGTACTAAAATTGGTCTAACAGTACTAAAATAAGCCTAGCAGTATTAACTTCTCCAAACCAAAAGGCAAGTACAAACTCAAGTTTTGGGTAGCATTCAAAAAGTAGCATCACCAATCTCCCCTTTCTTGTTTTTAAAGGCTCACATTGAATCTCTCAATTTTTGGCTCACTTTTTACTCTGTCTGTTTTTCACACAACTCTCTTTCTGTTTTAAGCTCACCAATTTCTCTCTTATTCCTTTTGGCTCTCAATCACACAAGGTATGATTTTTATGGCAAATACCAGGCATTAACGGATTAGAATTATTCCCTTTACCAATAGCCGTTTGCTTTGGACTAGCCAATGCATCATTGTATAAACATGGTGTCACACCCCCAAATTGGTCGCAGCGGAATATGGGTCCCGGCGTGTTACTTCAACAGATCAATAACACAAGATATATATACGAACGACCAAAAAGTCTTTGAAAATGATACATTAGATTAAAAGTGAATTGTTTACATAAGCCCGAAGCTTAAACTTGTTCACTTGATCAAATCCAAAGATTTCAGCCCATGACAGATAACAAAATGAAATGTGACAATCTTTAATGCATGACACCCAAATCAAAACCACCATATGTAATCCATCGCACCTTCGTGCTTATTGATACCCCTGAATAACATTGTCTTTAAAACGTCAACAATAATGTTGTGAATTCATAGTTTGATAAATCATATATAGATAGGACCAACAAGCTCATCCAAGTGTATGATAATGCAACAGATGCATATATCATATAAAGTAATAACGTTTCGTCTAAGCTCATGACAATAACAAAATGAAATGTGATAAAAAACTTTAGATGCATAGACATCCAAATCAAACCACCAATGTATCCATCCCACCTCGTGCTTATTGATCTCCTGAAAAACATTGCTTTAGAACGTCAACAATAATGTTGGTGAATTTCATGAGTTTGATAAATCATATATTTGTAGGACCACAAGATCGTCCAAGTGTATAAATGCAAACAATCATATAATCATATAAATGTAATTACGATGCCTCTAAGCTCATGACACTGATGCTTGACATTATGGATGCCAAATTTAATGGCCTGTTATTGCCCGTGTGAATTTTGCTAAACCCGCAACATCCTATATACCCGACATGGTATACTACGTTTCGCTAGTGATAAGCTAATCACCGAACGGGTTGTCACAACCAATAGATCTATTCATAACATTCGCGCTCGTAATTAACCAGTTCATGATAATGGGCTCAACTTGGGTTATCGACCTACTTAGCAACATGTAATCTAATATGAAACTTAACCACTTGTGTCCAGATGTAAAACCATTGTATGTTTTCACCCCAAAAACTTGAAAAAACGAAGTATGTAAAACGTGGGCTATGAACTCACCTGGATTTCTATAATCCAAATACACGCAGATATAGCGTCACGTAAAAGATTGAATGCACCTAAATTATCATAGGTCGTATAAGTACCGAGTACTTAGATTGATAACATTGAATGTAATCCTATATGTTGTTACAATCGTACTAACGTTCGGGAGCTACCATAATCCAAGAAGGTCATGACATACATTGAGGAGTTAGGACACTTTAAATCGTAAATCCAACAACTCGTCGAAACGCCATCCGAAGAGGCCTCATTATGAAACTCCCTAGTAATATAGTACTTTGATAACCACATAATATTCTATCTAGCTCAATCACCAACTAATGGTTTTGGTAAAAATCGTTTTTAATAAGTTAAAACGTTTACACTTACCGTTTTAGCAAAACTGGCGTAACTTTCAAGCGTTTTTAAGCCCGATTCTCGCGTTTTCTATGCCCATAAACTTTTCGATCAAGACGAGTATCATAAAATTGACATTTTTGATTTCGGACCTAACTGGTGAACAGTAACTTTTACTGTTCACATCAACGGAGCATATAAAAAATCGATTCGTACGTCGTAAAACCCGTAAATGTCGTATTTTATTCGTTATAGCTCCGTTTTTAACGATTCATTCGAGACATCTCGTATTTGAAAAGTTCAATATTTTTATAGGTATTACAAAAATATAACTTTCTGTCATGAAATAGTAAACTTTTATAAAAATAGTTTATAAAAGTATTATTTTGTCATAAACTCGCCGAAATTCATAACTCGTATCGTTATTAATTGAAAAATTTATCGATTCTTTATCACTTTGAATCCTAAAAATATGTATTATTTTGTAAAAAAAACTAACCCTTGCTGTTTGTAATTATTATAAAAATTGTTTATAAAAATTTACTTACGACATCGTTATAACGTATAACTTGTTTTTAACGTAACTGTTTTAGTATTAATCCGTCTTAAAAACAAGTTTCTTAACTTTTCGGAATCGTCGTGAAATGTATTATCTTATAAAAATATAAAAATAAGTAATAAAAATTCGAATTTTGGACACAACTTGCTTAGGCTGTGACTCCATTTGAAACCTTTTCTTTATACTTTACTACTTTTGTATTTATCACAAGTAGTCTCATTATCAATACTTTATAAATCATACATATTTTAAATGTCTATTGTCCATATTAGTCCTCATGTGTCCAAGTTACTTATGTCAACAAATCCATTAATCTATTTTAAAAACCATAACATTACTTAAGTAAACTTAATTTACTAGTTTTCTCAATAATCATTTTTATACATAACCAAGTGTGTACAAGTAATATTCTGTCCATAGACTTTAATTTAGTTTATATTAACATGATTAAAAATCCCATATAATATTGTAACGTATGTCTTATGTATTTCCTTAAGTTGAAACATATTATGAAGTTATGAAAACCCTAATTTATCCATAATCATGTTTACATCAAAACCATATGATACAACATTTTCTCATCCATTTTAACATGATGTATGTATTAACACAACATATGTATAAGTAATCCATGTGGTCATTTCAAGTGAAAACTTTATTTTCATGATTAAAACCTAAATGGTGATTTAAGCTAAATAGAAATATCATATGCATAATAATGAAAATTATAGCAACATAAAGAGTTTAAATGGACCTTAAGAAGAATGATGGTGATGATGAACAAGTACTAAACCCTTGTTTAGCCACAAAAACCAAACTTGCACTTTATAAACCCTTACTTTCCTTCACTAAACCCTAGCTTCCTTTTTCTTGATTATAACTTGGAAATGGATAACCAATACTTGCAAATGTCTTAGTACATCTTAGAATATGTGTATATAGAAGTGTAAGGGTTGTAGAAAATTTTGTATGGATTTAGTTGGGAGGTGTTTTTGTGCCGTAGCATGTATGGAGCACAAAGAGGGTGTTCTTGATTTTTGTTAAGTGTATAAGAGTTTAGCTTGCTAGCTCTTGTATATATAAAAATCGCATAATTGGTCATGGCGACCTGTAGCGAAGTCCATAGGGATGGCCAATGTCATAGTTATGGGTCAAGGGATGGTAGGGATGGTCTTGCCATAATGAGGTATGGAAGGTATGGTGTGATTTGACTAAAGGTGCAAGTATCATGTAAATTTTCATGTATATATTTATACATGTTGATTTATTTTCGGCAAAACAAAGATATATATGATATATTTATGTAACTTTTATGTATTGGGTATAAAAGTGGGTATTTGTTGAAGCGTAGGAAAGTTTTTGTGGTTCCGGGAGTGCCTAAACGCAATTTATCGCGAAACGTATACACTTTACGTATCCGATAAAAATAAAATGAACAAAGTTATTAATTATCCTCAAAATAATTATATAACCCTTGCTTGATGTAAACATTTAATTGTTTGATGCCCGTTTACATTGAACGCTAATTTTTGGCGTACGCGATTTAACTTAACGTTTACAATTTTAAGCAAACACGTACAATAATAAAAATAAATAGTACATTTATTGACGTCGTCAAAGACTTGAAAACACAGGGTGTTATAGACTTCCCCCGTTAAACGAGCCTTGTCCTCAAGGCTCACAATGCAGCACTTGACGACGGTGTGGTCTTGGCGAAAAGGTGTGGATATTTCTTTTTGAATTGGTCTTCACGCTCCCACGTGAACTCAGGACCTCTCTTGGAGTTCCATCGAACTTTAACCAATGGAATCCGACTTCGCTTCAACCGTTTAACTTCACGGCCCACTATTTCTACCGGTTCCTCAACAAAATGAAGTTTGTCGTCCAAATTAAGTCCATCCAACGGAACGGCTAATGGTTCGTCGGCATGACACTTTTTCAGATTAGATACATGAAATGTATTATGGACTCTGCTCAATTCTTCTGGAAGTTTAAGCTTGTAAGCAACTTCTCCCACTCTTTCTATCACCTTAAAAGGTCCAACATACCTAGGGTTTAACTTCCCCCGTTTGCCAAAACGTACGACCCCTTTCCAAGGCGAGACCTTAAGCATGACTTTGTCTCCAACTTGGAATTCCATTGGCTTACGTTTCAAGTCAGCGTAACTCTTCTGTCGATCACGAGCAGCTTGCATTCTCTGTTTGATCTGGATGATTTTCTCAGTGGTCTCTTGGATCAGTTCTGGACCGAGTATTTGAGCTTCTCCAACTTCAGTCCAACAAACAGGTGAACGACACTTCCGACCATAAAGTGCTTCAAATGGTGCGGCCTTGTAGATGCTAAGCGAGCATAGCTATTTGTTACAATGAGAAACTCGACCAATTGGGCAAATGGTTTAACCCAACACTTTCAAAAGTCCGATGCACAAGCACGCAGCAGTATCCTCGAGAGTTTGAATGGTCCTCGTTCGCCGCTTTCCGTCTGACTGTGGATGGTACGCAGGTACTCAAATCCAAATTAGTACCCCAAGCGTTTCTGAAGTGACCCCCAAAAATTGATGCGAATCTCGGGTCACGATCGCAAAATGATTTAGACGGGAAATCCCATGCCTCGTGAAACGCACCTCTTAGGTAAAAACTTGCAAGTTTATCCAAAGGACGCTGTCCTCTCTCATTGGTGTGAAGATCGCAGACTTAGTGAGTCGGTCAACGATCACCCAAATTGTGTCATAGCCTTGAGATGTCTTAGGAAGTTTCGTGACGAAATCCATAGTGATGTTATCCCACTTCCATTCGGGTATCTTGGGTTGTACCAACAATCCTGATGGCCTTTGATGTTCGGCCTTGACTTTAGCACAGGTCAAGCACTTGTTAACATAAGTGGCTATGTCGGCTTTCATGTTGGGCCACCAATATAACTTCTTCATGTCTTGGTACATTTTGTCGGAACCCGGATGAATAGAGTATTTTGACTTATGGGATTCGTGCATGATCACAGTTCGCAAATCGCCATAACAAGGTAACCAACTCCTGCCATTGAGGCACAGGGTTCCATCCGCACGTGGTTCCAACTTTTGTTCTCTAATAGCTTCTGGAAATTTAGCATTTTCAACCCAGTCCCCAACGTCTTCACTCATAATGTTCTCTATTCTCGGTTTTCCGCGCTTCGGCTGAGCATTAAGATCGTGTTTGGGAAGGTCTAAAACTAATAGTCATATCCAAGCTCGAACTCATTAGCGGTGTTCTCGTTCTTTCCTCCTGCTTAAAGCGTCAGCAAACACATTTGCCTTCCCCGGTTGAAAACGAATATCGCAAACGTAAACACTTAGCAACTCTAACCATGTCGTACTGCCTCATGTTCAACTCTTTTTGATCTAAAATGTGTTGCAAACTTTTGTGATCGGTGAACACCGTACACTTAGTTCCATATAAATAATGTCTCCAGATCTTGAGAGCGAACACCACTGCACCAAGTTCTAAATCATGAGTTGTATAGTTCTTCTCATGAATCTTCAACTGGCGGGATGCATAAGAAATCACTTTTTCTCTCTGCATCAATACAGCGCCCAAACCCTTCTTCGAAGCAGACATCGCAGAAATGCGCTGAAATCTCGCTTGAAGCTTCCTTCAGGTAATGTAAGGATTGGTGCACTGCATAACTTCTGCTTCAACAGTTGAAAAGCTGCTTCTTGTTTATCGCCCCAAACAAACTTGACTTTCTTTTGAGTAAGCTTAGTCATTGGTTTGGCGATCTTTGAAAACCCTTCAATGAATCTTCGATAATACCCAGCAAGACCTAAAAATTGACGAATCTCCGTTGGTGACTTAGGAGATGTCCAATCTTTAATAGATTCAATCTTGGATGGATCCACATGAATTCCTTCACTATCGATCACATGACCGAGGAACTGTACTTTGGGAATCCAAAATTCACACTTGGAAAATTTGGCATACAATTCCTCTTTCTTAAGCAACTCTAAGATTAGCTTAAGGTGCTCTTCGTGTTCTTGCTTGTTCTTTGAATATATCAGAATATCGTCAATAAAGACAATCACAAATTTATCCAGATATGGTTTGCATACCCGATTCATAAGGTCCATGAATACGGCAGGTGCGTTTGTCAAACCAAACGGCATAACTTGAAATTCGTAATGGCCGTAACGAGTTCTGAAGGCAGTCTTTGGAATGTCTTCTTCTCGAACCCTCAGTTGGTGATAACCTGACCTTAGGTCGATCTTCGAGTAGACACTCGACCCTTGAAGCTGATCAAATAAATCATCAATTCTGGGGAGTGGATAACGGTTCTTCACTGTCAGTTTGTTTAATTCCCGATAGTCAATGCACATCCGGAATGATCCATCCTTCTTATTGACAAACAAGACCGGAGCTCCCCAAGGTGAGGAACTGGGTCTTATAAAGCCTTTGTCAGATAGCTCTTTCAGTTGCTCAGATAACTCTTTCCTTTCGGAAGGCGCCAATCGATAAGGTGCCCGTGCTATAGATGCAACACCAGGTACCAAATCAAATTGAAACTCCACTTGTCGAGTCGGAGGAAGACCCGACAAGTCCTCAGGAAATACTTCGGGAAAGTCTTGAACTATTGGTACGCCCTTAAGTCGCTCCTTCTCCGACTTGTCTTTAATCTCCTTTGCAGTGACATGTGCCAAAAAGATAGGAAATCCTTTTTGCATGTACTTCTGCGTTTTCGTGCACGAAATGATATTTAATCGTGTCGCATTTCCCTGGTTACTTCCGTCACCATGTATGATTAAGGTTTCATTTCCCCAGGGAATGTGGACAATCTCCTCGGCACACACAATGACCGCTTGGTACTTCGACAACCAATCCATACCGATTATAGTATCGAAACTATCATGTTCTACAGGCATTAAGTTGATTTAGAATGGGTGATTTAGTAAATTATCTAATGGCGAGCAAATTCGCTAGCGAAATTGTCCTAGGGCGACTGGCAATGTGTCTTGGCTTCTTGGCTTAGGATTTGGTATAAGATGATGCCAACTTTATAGGAAGACGAAGTGAAGGTCTGCTTAGTTGATATGGTTACTAATTCGATTTCCAAAAGTAAACGCGTTCTATGAATACGCACACAAAACATGATATAAGTAGAAAATTGTTTCCTTAAAAGGTTTTTAGAGTGACTACTCTCAGCACGGCATGGTACCTTCCTGAATTATACATAGTTGATCAAGCCATGTATAATTGAGGACTAACGATGCATTGCTCATTTTCGTCAAAATAGCGTTATAATTTCATGATATTCGTGAGAGTAGTTTGTAAGAGTAAATAAGGAACCTAAGTTAATATTGACGAAATCCTCATAATACGATAATTTGATAGATAATTTGAAATCATTCGTACAACTGAAATTTAAGGGAAATACAATGAGAATTCCTAAGGAGATAAATTCTAAGATAGTTCCAACTTAGGGTTTGCTAGGCAAGGCTAGTCAACTTTATCTTTTAAGCTTCGATCTCATCCTTAATGTTGTTAGGGTCTTGATCGGTTTCTCCTTCTCTTAAGGTATGCACCACTCCATGTGCTCCAGTACCTCCGATTTGGTTTTTATGACTTTGGTTCTTTTGCTCTGGGCAATCCCTCCTGTAGTGTCCTTGATTCCCACATTCATAGCAATTAACCTTCTGACTTGTCCCTGTGCCTCTTTGTTTGTTAGCAGTATTGTCATTTGTAGGTCTCCTACAGTTACGGACCATATGGCCCACTATGTTGCACCTGTTGCATTTGGGAGGACATGGACCATCATGATGATAGTTGCATTTAGGACACAACGGCTTGGACCCGTCATAATATTTCTTCTCCCTGTGCCCTGCAGTGTAAGCTTTACCAGTATTTTGCCTCTTGTTCGGCTGTTGTTGGTTCTGATTGTTCTTGGAAGTGTTATTCAACTTCCTCTTGTTCTCAGCCTGGCGTTCGGAAAGAGTGTTGATCTTTTTGTCCACACGTTTCTGAAACTTCACTATTGGACACTTACTCTTGAAGTATCCCAGACTTCCATACTCATAACAGGTGTGAGTTCGTTGATTCCTAGCAGCAGTAGGACTCCTACACTCCCGGGTCATGTGGTCAACCTTCTTGCAATTCCCGCCCTTTATAGTACATTGCCCATTGTGGTTACCTTCCCACTTTCTCTTGTTGTTAGCATTCTCTGCTAACTTGCATTCTTGTTGTTCGGTCTGGCTTATTGACTTACGGGCCATGTTGGTTTTCGTCTCATAAATGGCAATAGCCTCGATAGCATTAGCCACTCGTTCGGCTATAACCCGCTTAATTTCCTCAACACTCTCCTTTGATCAAACAGTTGTCATTGTTTCGAAAGTTCACAGGGAAACAAAATGTATATTGAAGTTTCATTCAAGGGAAAATCATGAAATCCGTGATCCCATAAAAGTAGGTAGGTAAGACCACGTTATGAATAGTTATGCAGATAGCAGCAAACCATAGAATAAATAAATCCCCTCGTCCAGTAGCTGATCCTATCCTACAGCGTAAGTTAATACTTAAATTCATCACATTTTTACTTGAGTAAAGAGTACAAGCTTTTTATTAACACTACAAACCGAGTATTACTCAAGTTTAGTGGAAATACAAAATGAGCCTATCTGACAAATCTATTTGTTATGGCCAGGTGCCTCTTCAAGATTCTAGATCGCTAGACTCTTATGTTATCTTAAGTGATCCAATTTCTCTGTGGTGGTGATGATGAAGGTAGTGTAGCAACATCTCGGTAATGCCTGCCTTAGCAAATGGTGATCGTGGAGTATGGTGTTAAATAAACATCCGTACTGTACGGGATTTGGTCTCAAAAGACAAGATGATATGGTGTGGGTGGCCTAGGAGCGACTATCAGGTCGTAATTGTACTCTCTGCATCCTCAGCTTGAGGGGGATAGGATTATTGTAGGTACAGTAGGAGGGTCGAACTAGAGCGAGGTGCTTTCCTCTCCCCGTCCTCCTCATCCTTCTCAACATCATCATCATCGTTGTCATCATCAGATGGCTCATTATCATAATTGTCTCATCCGTCGGCAGGATGGTCAGCAGGATCCTCCTCAGGGTCCTCCTTATCCTCTTCCGGATTAGAGTCAGCAATGTAGCCTGGTGATAAGGCTGTAGGGAGGATCTGCAGATAGAGGCTGATCCTTCATTACGTTTCCTCTAGCTCTCATCAGAAGCTCAATGGGATCTCCATGGCTCGGGAATTGATATAAACAGCGTGTAGGAAAATCGTCTATAATGGAAAAAATAACGCTTGCAGCGAGCTAAAACTTAACGTATATAAATATATTATATAAGGCAGGTATGGTAGATACGAGTATGCACTTATGGCATAATGATGATGGTAAGGATAATTTTCGATAGCTTAATGTTTAGGTAGCGCTTAGGACTACGGAGCTTATCGTACTACTTGCCTAAAGAAATATTCTCCTATTTATATAAATATCCATTATATAATAATTGTAGAGTTGTGCGAAAAGAATGCAAACTTTCTTTGTATATATACAATATGCCATAATACGTAATTAAGTATATTAATATAACAGTTATCAATTTATGAAGCATCTAGTCCAACCAACTAATGTAACAAGTAGTGTAGCAATGAATGTATGCTACATATGTATGTACAATGTAAACTCCATTGTTATAAAAACAACTTTGAAAACATGTTATAGTCAGCAAAAAACATATGACCCCCCCACTGGTTTCTCTATAACCATTGGCTCTTGTACCAATCTGTAACACCCCAAATTGGGTGCAGCGGAATATGGGTCCGGGGGGTTACTTATGAATCAACAACACAAGATATCATATTGAACGACCAAAAAAGTCGTTTGAAACTGATACAATTGGATTTAACAAAGTAATTGTTAATAGACCGTATAGCTCAAAACTGTTTAACTGATCAAAACTACAAAGATTTCAGCCCCTAACAGATAAACAAAATGAAAATACGATCAAAATCTTTAATGCATGACATCCAAATCAAAACCACCAATGGATAACTCGCAACTTGTGTTATTGATCCCCTGGAAAACACATTGCTTTAATCGTCAACAATTAATGTTGGTGAATTCATCAGGTTTGATAAATCATATATTGTAGTGACCACTAGGATCTCACAAAGTGTATGATAATGACAACAGATGCAGAAATCATATAAATGTAATTACGTTGCTCTAAGCTCATGACACATGATGCTTGAACATGTATGGATGCCAAATTAATGGACGTTTGAAACGTGGTCGATGTTCTAACCCGCAACATCCTTTATTCGACATGGTATACGTTCGTTTCGCTAGTGATAGCTAATCACCCAAACGGGGTTGTCAAAACCCAATAGATCTATTTATAACATTCGCGCTCGTAATAAACAGTTCATGATAATGGGCTCAGATTGGGTTATCGCTATTGGCAACATGTAATCATATATAAACTTAACCACTTGTGTCCAGTTGTAAAACATTGCATGTTTTTCACCCCAAAAACTTTGTAAAAACAAAAGCATGTAAAACGTGGGGCTATGAACTCACCTTGAGTTCTGATAATCCAAATATCGCAGATAATGCGTCACGTAAAAGATCGAATGCAACCTAAATTATCATAGGTCGTATAAGTACCGAGTACTTTAATTGATAACATTGAATGTAATCCTATAGATTATATCGTACTATCGTTCGGGCTATCATAATTAAAGAGGTCATGACATGACGTTCGAGGAGTTAGGACACTTTAAATCGTAAATCCAACAACTCGTCGAAACGCCATCCGAAGAGGCCTCATTATGAAACTCCCTAGTAATATAGTACTTTGATAACCACATAATATTCTATATAGCTCAATCACCAACTAATGGTTTTGGTAAAATTGTGTTTAATAAGTTAAAACGTTTATAATTATCGTTTAGTAAAACTGGCGTAACTTTCGCGTTTTAAACCCGATTCTCGCGTTTCTTATGCCCATCTTTTCGTACCAAGACGAGTTATCATAAATTGACATTTTTGAATTTCGGACCTACTGGTGAACAGTAACTTTTACTGTTCACATCAGACGTGAGTTTTATAAAAATCGTATTCGTCGTCGTAAAACCCGTAAATGTCGTATTTTATTCGTTATAGCTCCGTTTTTAACGATTCTTTCGAGGACGTTCTCGTATTTGAAAGTTCTATATATTTATGAGGTTTACAAAAATATAACTTTCTGTCATGAATAGTAACTTTTATAAAAATAATTTTATAAAAGTATTAATTGTCGTAAACTCGCGAAATTCATAACTCGTTCGTTATTAATTGAAAAATTGCGATTCTTATCATTTTGGAATCCTAAAAATGTGTATTATTTATTAAAAATATCAACACTTGCTGTTTAAAGTTTTTATAAAAATGTTTTTATAAAAATTCTTTTACGACTTCATTTATTAACGTATAACTCGTTTTTAACGTAACTTTTTCGTTATTAATCCGTTTAACAAGTTTCTTACCTTTTCGGAATCGTCGTGAAATGTATTATCTTATAAAAATATAAAATGGATATGTTAAATGTCGAATTTTGGACAGAATGTTTATGCTAGTTTGTTAAGTCCATATATATCTTTGTTTTCATATTTTTCCACTTTTGTAACCCACCATATGTCTTATATTTCATATATATTATATATCATCCTTATATTAGCAACCATACAACATTAACATAGGTCCATAATTAACCTTAACTTGTCATAAGTATTTCTTTAGCTTGAAACATATTAATAAACCATTTATAAAAACCTAATAAACCCCCATGATCATGTTTTCATTAATACAACATGTACAATATTTTATCATCTCTTTTTTACCATGATTCTATGTAATAAACACTACTATATAAAAGTAATCCATTATGACATTTCAAGTAGAAATCTCATTTTCATGATAAAATCCTAAATGGTGATTTAAGCTATAAAGAATTATCATATGCATATAAATGAAAGTTGTAAGAACATAAAGAGTTCAAATGGACCTTATGAGGTATGATGATGATGAGAAACAAATGCTAAACCCTTGTTTAGCCTTAAAAACCAAGCTTGCACTTAAGAAAACCCTTATTTTCTTAACAAAAACTCTAGCTTCCTTTTCTTGATTAACACTTGGAAAAGGTTAGCCAATGCTTGGGATCACCTTAGAATACCTTAGAATGGATGTGTATAGAAGTGTATGGGTTGTAGAAAATTTTGTATGGCTTTGTTATTGAAGGGTGTTTGAGCCGTGAGCTCTATAAGGCACAAAGAGAGGTTTTGGTTTGATTTTTCTAAGTGTTGGTGTTGTATGAGTCTTTCACTAGTTACTTGTATGTATATAAGTGGTCTTGGTCAATAAAGTTTGCAATAGTTGGTCCAAGACAAGTCTCATGGTCTTAGGGAAAGTGGTCTTCTTGTCTTAAGTCAAAGAACATAGTTGCTAGGATTTAATGAGCAAGTGAGGTACTTGGGACCAATTAGCTAGGAAAATTACTCATTTATCTCATTTGGTGATAGTTATGCGTGGGTTTGAGGGGGGGTGGTGGGTCGTATAGGTTTTCAGCTACCGCCTCACTAATTTTTTGTCTGTTATTTATTGCAGTTCATTTTATGTGTCTCAAGTATTATCGCACTAGCTACTTTTTTTCTATTTAAGGGTTTGATGTCTATCAGGGTTTCTAGAAGACTTTGTTAAATAATACATTATATTGCATCATTTACTAAAGTTATAACTTGTAACTTTTATTTAAAAGTTACCAACTTGCATGCATTTGTGTATAATATATTTCCTAGTGTACAAAGTGTTCTTAACATTTACTTGGCTAAAGTTTAATAAAACTTTAGGTATTGGGTACACTCGTGGGTATTTGTTGAAGCGTAGATAAATTTTCATGCTTCCGGTTATTCTTAAACGTACATTTATCGCGAAACGTATTTAACTTACGTAACCAATAAAATAAATGAACAACGACCATAATTATTATCAAAATAATTATATAACACATGATTGATGTAAACGTTTGATGATTTAATGCCCGTTTACATTAAACGCTAATTTTTGGCGTACGCGATTTAACCTAACGTTTACAATTTCAAGCAAACGCGTACAATACAAAAGGTACATTGCGGATTTGTTGACGTCGTCAATGACTTGAAAACACAGGGTGTTATAGACTTCCCCCGTTAAACGAGCCTTGTCCTCAAGGCTTACAATGCAGCACTTGACGACGGTGCGGTCTTGATGAAGAGATGTGGGTATTTCTTTTTGAACTGGTCTTCACGCTCCCACGTGAACTCAGGACCTCTCTTGGAGTTCCATCGAACTTTGACTAATGGGATCCGACTTCGCTTCAACCGTTTAACTTCACGGCCCACTATTTCTAATGGTTCCTCAACAAAATGAAGCTTGTCATCAAGATGAAGTCCATCCAACGGAACGGCTAATGGTTCGTTGGCATGACACTTTTTCAGATTAGATACATGAAACGTATTATGGACTCTGCTTAATTCTTCTGGAAGTTCAAGCTTGTAAGCAACTTCTCCAACTCTTTCTATCACCTTAAAAGGTCCAACATACCTAGGGTTCAACTTCCCCCGTTTGCCAAAACGTACGACCCCTTTCCAAGGCGAGACCTTAAGCATAACTTTATCCCCGACTTGGAATTCCATTGGTTTACGCTTCAAGTCAGCGTAACTCTTCTGTCGATCACGAGCGGCTTGCATCCTTTGCTTGATCTGAATGATTTTCTCAGTGGTCTCTTGAATTAGTTCTGGACCGAGTATTTGAGCTTCTCCAACTTCAGTCCAACAAACAGGTGAACGACACTTTCGACCATAAAGTGCTTCAAATGGTGCGGCCTTAATGCTAGCGTGATTCTATTGTATAAGAGAACTCGGGACTATTGCAAAATGGTTAAACCCAACCCTTTCCAAAGTCGAATTGCACAAGCACGTAACATATCTTCGAGAGTTTAGAATCGTTCCTCTCACTGTGCCCGTTGTTGTTGGATGTACGCACTATCATATCCAAATTTGTACCCAAAGCGTTCTGAAGTGACCTCCAAAAATTTGATGCGAATCTCGGGTCACGATCACAAATGATTGAGACGGGTATCCCATGCCTCGTGACCACCTCCTTTAGGTACAATCTTGCAAGTTTATCCAAAGGATCGGTCTCTCTCATTGGTGTGAAGATCGCAGACTTAGTGAGTCGGTCAACGATCACCCAAATTGTGTCATAGCCTTGAGACGTCTTAGGAAGCTTCATGACAAAATCCATAGTGATGTTGTCCCACTTCCATTCCGGGATATTTGGCTTTACCCAACAATTCTGATGGCCTTTGATGTTCAGCCTTGACATTATCCAGGTCAAAAACTTGCGTTAATATTAAGTTGCTATGTCGGCTTTCAGTTGGGCCACCGAATTTAAGATTCTTCATGTCTTGGTACATTTTGTCAGAACCCGGATGTATAGAGTACTTTGATTTGTGGGACTCATGCATGATCACCGTTCGCAAATCGCCATAACAAGGTAACCAGCTCCGGCCATTGAGGCACAGGGTTCCATCCGCACGTGGTTCCAACTTTTGTTCTCTAATTGCTTCTGGAAATTTAGCATTTTCAATCAACATTCCCCCAACGTCTTCATTCTTAATGTTCTCTGGTTTTCGCGCTTCGGTCTGAGCATTTAAGATCTGTTTGGGAAGGTCCAAACTAAGGCTCGAACTCTTAACGGTGGTTCTCGTTCTTTCCTCGTTCTTTCCTGCTCAAAGCATCAGCAACGACATTTGCTTTCCCCGGGTGATAACGAATATCGCAATCGTAATCACTTAGCAACTCTAACCATCGGCGTTGCCTCATGTTCAACTCTTTTTGATCTAAAATGTGTTGCAAACTCTTGTGATCGGTGAACACCGTACACTTAGTTCCATATAAATAATGTCTCCAGATCTTGAGAGCGAACACCACTGCTCCAAGTTCTAAATCATGAGTTGTATAGTTCTTCTCATGAATCTTCAACTGGCGTGATGCATAAGAAATCACTTTTTCTCTCTGCATCAATACAGCGCCCAAACCCTTCTTCGAAGCATCGCAGTATGCGATGAAATCTTCGCTTCCTTCAGGTAATGCAAGGATTGGTGCACTGCACAACTTTTGCTTCAACAGTTGAAAAGCTGCTTCTTGTTTATCGCCCCATTCAAACTTAACCTTCTTCTGGGTGAGCTTGGTCATAGGTTTGGCGATCTTTGAAAACCCTTCAATAAATCTTCGATAGTATCCAGCAAGACCTAAAAATTGACGAATCTCCGTTGGTGACTTAGGAGATGTCCAATCCTTAATGGATTCAATCTTGGCTGGATCCACATGAATTCCTTCACTATCGATCACATGACCTAAGAACTGTACCTTAGGAATCCAAAATTCACATTTGGAAAACTTGGCATACAATTCTTCCTTCTTAAGCAATTCCAAGATCTGCTTAAGGTGTTCTTCGTGTTCTTTCTTATTCTTCGAATATATCAGAATGTCGTCAATAAAGACAATCACAAATTTATCCAGATATGGTTTGCAAACCCGATTCATGAGGTCCATGAACACGGCAGGTGCGTTTGTCAAACCAAATGGCATAACTTGAAATTCGTAGTGTCCATAACGAGTCCTGAAGGCAGTCTTCGGAATGTCTTCTTCTCGAACCCTCAATTGGTGATATCCTGATCTTAGGTCAATCTTTGAGTAGACACTCGACCCTTGGAGCTGATCAAATAAATCATCAATTCTTGGGAGCGGATAACGGTTCTTCACCGTTAGTTTATTTAATTCCCGGTAATCAATGCACATCCAGAATGATCCGTCTTTCTTCTTGACAAACAAGACCGGAGCTCCCCAGGGTGAGGAACTGGGTCTTATAAAGCCTTTATCGGATAGCTCTTTCAATTGCTCAGATAACTCTTTCATTTCTGAAGGCGCCAATCGATAAGGTGCCCGTGCTACAGGTGCAGCACCAGGTACCAAATCAATTTGAAACTCCACTTGTCGAGTCGGAGGAAGACCCGGCAAGTCTTCAGGAAATACTTCAGGAAAGTCTTGAACTATTTGTACATCCTCAAGTCGCTTCTCCTTCGACTTGTCCTCAACTTCTTTTGCAGTGATATGTGCCAGAAAGATAGGGAACCCTTTTTCCATGTACTTTTGCGTTTTAGTGCAAGAAATGATGTTTAATCGTGTCGCATTTCCCGGGTTACTTCCGTCACCATGTATGATTAAGGTTTCATTTCCCCAGGGAATGTGGACAATCTTCTCGGCACGCACAATGACCGCTTGGTAATTCGACAACCAATCCATACAGATTATAGGCGAACAACCTTTTCGTCAATGCTATGACCCGCTTGGTGCTTCTCCAACCAATCCCCATACGCGATTATAGCATCGAAAACTACCAAGTTCTACCGGCATATAAGTTTAAGTCGAATTTGTGGTTTAAGGAATTTTAATGATCAACGCTTTAAGTAAGTGTTAAACCCCGATATCCTTCCTCCCTCGGCTAGTTTCAACATCATAATAGTTGAAACTAGGGTAGAAGGGATTGATGTCAATTTTGTGAGCTAAATCAGTAGACACTAAACTTCGAGATCGGTCACCCCGTATCAAACAATATAAAAGCATAACTTATTGGTTTTTAGAAGGACCGACCCGCAACGACATTGTCCGGTTTCCCCCGCATTTCCAACCAAATACACCTTCGCTGGAGCCCTATCATCCCAGCTTGTTTACCCCGGTTTGCCCCCTTTGTTGTTCTTCAGTCTTGGACATTCCTTTTTAAGTGCCCCAGAGCTCACACACGTCAAAACAAGTAGGTTTTCTGACCCTATCCATGTGCCACTTACCTGGTTGTTATAGTTTATGTTGACAACTTCCTGTACCCCTACAGTCACTCGAGTGAACAGATTAGTTAACATTTTATAGCACTTTTTGGAGCACACGGAACCGTCATTGTGGTAATTGCAGTTTTGAGCATTAAAGTAGCCTTAGATCCCCCCCATATGTTTCTTATCACCTGATCCATCAGTGTACGCCCTCCCGGTGTTCTGCCTCTTGTTTGGCTGCTTTTGTTGATTCTGATTGTTTCGGTAAGTGTTTTACAGACTTCCTCTTGTTTTCCATTTTTCTTTCCGCCAAGGTACTGGACTCTCATGTCCATCAACACTGTGGCCATTTCCTATAGCCTCTTGCATTGTCCTTTGGCTTTGAAGCCACGATGTTTCATGGACCAGTCCGGGCAATCCCCGACAGACCTTTTCAATTTTATCCGCCTCCTCAGGGAACATTCCTAACACACAAGTAGTGCTAGTTCTTGAAGATCGTTGGTGTATCTTTACACATCAGTACCAATAACCTTAATTTCCACAACTCAAGCTTCTAGCTCTTCAATTTCATTTCGTGGGCAATAACATTACCCAGATCATCTTTTTTCATCAGATCCACCCAAGTCATTGAATAAGCAACATCATGAGTAACAGTCATAACATGGGTATTCCACCATGTTAAGGCACCTGCTAACAGAGTACAGGTAAGCGAAATTTGATCGGTTTTCCCGTCTGAGCAATTGCTTATTCGAAAGACAGTCTCCATTCTTTCAAACCATTGGGTTAACTCAACCACTCCCTCGGTGCCCTTGAAATACAGAGGTTTGCATTCATAAATCCCTGGTAATTTGCACATCTCGTAGCCAACGCGTTCAGATCCCATGAACACTCGTTCCCAGAAGAATTGGCTATCAGTGCATTCCTGTTGCGTCACGTGCGGCCAAATGACGGCACTGTGACCGTCCTTGATTGATCATAAGTTTGGAAGTTGGGCAATAGTTACTTATCGTGTTTTGTGGTTGCTGTTGGGGCTGGTGTGGTCGTGGCTCGTGTTGTCCTCGTGGCTCTTTTTGGTGCCATTTTCTTCAATCATAAGAAAATACAATATTTGTTAAATTTCATAAAATCATAACCACGACATGACATATCCATGAAAATTAAAGTGAGATCACATCACACAGTGAAATGTACAATTGAATTGTAATTAACAATGATATAACCAAATCGACATTCATTCATCACAAATTCGATTTAAACATGACATAATACTACCATTTCATATATAACTGGAAAACATACATGATTGGTTTCGATACAACAGGATCATATGTTTAGGTTACAAAGTAAACATAACAACCTAAAGCCTTACTAGCCGGGATTAAACCCGTAATACTTAGTAGGCTATATACAAAACAACTAGCCATAACAGAGTCTAATCTAAGAACTGCTACCAGCCTCCTCTGGCAGCTCCGGCTGTGCAGGACCTCCAGCGGGTCCCTGCTGTCCCTGTAAGGTAGTAACCTGTCCCTGCAATGTCATCACCTGTCCCTGTAAGTCGGTCACCTGCCCCTGCAGTGTGGCGACCAGTCCCTGTAGTGGAACCATCTCCCTCTTGTTATTTCCTGTACCAACAGTCAATGTCCTGAACAACCTGCTGCTGTCGAGTGCGGTCGCAAGCTCTCAGCTCTCATCATCATCCTCCCACCGCCTCCTGCTTCGGTCTCTAACAACTCTGACATCGCTCTCTGCCTCCTACGATCGGCTGACTGTAACTCTGTGATCTCCTCCATCTGTGCATAGACTGTGGTCCGTAGAGATATAACCCCTCCATGAGCAAGATCGCTCGAATCCATGGCTCGTCTCCAAGCCTCTCTGGACATGCCAGCCTCGGTCTCCATGCTGGCTCCATGGAGCTGACGTGGTATGCGTCATGAGAACGTCTATCCCGAAACAAACATATTGACCCGACCAAAGATGGGTCCAATAACTGTCTCTGTCCCCTGCTCGGTCATCAACTCAGTGTAAAATCTCATCTGAAACTCAGACTAACCAACGACTCAAACTCCCACATTGTGAGCACCCAACTCTGTATCTGTACTAACCGGGAGCTCCCTGTAAAGTCTCAACTGATCTCCAACCCAAGAATCTGTAATCCCATATCCAACGTACCTCACAGGTTCACGTCTAACCTGCCTATCCATAGTGGCAAAAAAAATCCGTAATCCTGCCCTAAAACCTTCCAGCTGGTCTATCATCAGCAGCGCGGAGCTCTCTCCGACCCATACCCGGGACCTATTGCGAGACCTTTAAACCCATCCATGTTGTTAGGTTAACCCGGGTTGCCCTCTCTATGACTGTCAGTGGGTATGGTGATAGTGTGGGAATTGAAGTAGGAACTGATTTGGCACTGGTGGTGGTTCATCCATCCGGACTAGTTTGGGAGAGTATGAAGGGTGGGTGTAAAGGTATTTGAATGAGAAGTAGCTGCAGCCTCAGCTCTCATCCGAATCGTGGCAGCTCGATAGCCCAATGAACGAATAGGACTAGGAGGTGGTGCTGTCAATACAGGTGAGGGTGGTGATAGTGGGAAAGGAATCTGGGGTGGTGATGAAGACCATGGAGATAGTGGTGATGCTGGTGGGGAAGATATAGCAAGCAGTCTGGCAACCTCAGAATCAGACCATGCTGGTACAGGTAATGGCTCTGGAATAGTAATCCTAGCTGTCATACGATATGCAGGGTGAGGTGGTGGTGTGGCCGCAGACTCATCAGTCTCAAACGGCTCAGTCTCCTCTGCAGACGGGGCAGTAGCTGGTAAAGCAACAACTACAGGGTAGGCAGGAGCTGAGTGCTCCTCCTCCGCCTCCTCGTCAACCTCAACATCCATCTCATCATCCTCATCCTCCTCATCGGCGTCGATGTCCATATCATCGTCCTCATCCTCCTCGATGTCCATCTCATCATCTCCGTCATCTCCTCCATCAGCAGGATAGTCGATAGGATCCTCCTCAGGGTCCTCATCGTCATCCTCCTCCGGATCTGCCTCTGGATCAGTATCTGGAACATAATCAGGTGACTGTGCAGTGGGTGGGGCATCCTCAGCACCTGGCTGATCCTCAGCAACAATCTCATCGTCAGCATACTCTGGACCTGGAACATAATCTGGCGAAAGTGGTGCCTGCTCTGGCTCCTCAGGGCCAGGCACGTAATCTGGAGAGGGTGGTGCCTGAAGAGCGGCCTCCAAGTATGGGTCCTCTGGTATGTAGGGTAGCTCAAGGTACTCGTGATCATCGGCTCTCGGTGATCCTATATCTGATAAATCCTCAAACGGGCTGGAAACCTCCGTGTGTGTAACCCCCGATTCATCCGAATCTGACATGACTGAATCTGAAAATTCAAAATAGCTTATATTAGTATTTAATATAAGACTCTTATAGTAATATACATTTATAATCATAACATGTATATCAATTATGAGTGCATCTAGTCCAACCAACTAATGCAACAAGTAGTGTATGCATGAATGTATGTCCCGTTTAAACAAAGGGGTTTGAATACTCTTTTGAAAATGGTTATAGTCTAGCAAAAACATTTGACCTGGTTCTCTATAACCTTGGCTCTGGATACCAATCTGTAACACCCCCAAATTGGGTCGCAGCGGAATAAGGGTCCGGGGCGTGTTACTTCTCAGATCAATAACACAAGATGTATATAGAACGACCAAAAAGTCGTTTAAA
>BQNB010019036.1:7781-35271 GCA_026074375.1 Tanacetum coccineum
TAGTTAAATATCTGTTTTAGCTTATTTGCTTATTTCTTGTTTAATTGTGTTTTGTTATAGCTAGCAGTACTAACTTAAGCTAGCAGTACTAACTTAAGCTAGCAGTACTAACTTAAGCCTAGCAGTACTAACTCCAAGTTAGTACTGGTAGTTTATACTGTTAGTACTGTTGTTAGTACTGCTGTGTTCCTCTTGTTCAATTTAGCTTAATTGCATGCTGAATTTGCTTATTTAGAGTTAGTTTAGCTTATTTGTCTGTCTTAAGCTTAATTTAGCTTATTTGTGTTTTAGCTTTTAAAGTTTTAGTGTTTTCTCATTTCTAGCTTTTATGCTTGTTTTAGCTTATTTTCCTTGCTTATCTTTGTGTGCTTTTGCTAATTAGGTCTAGTGCCCAATCATAATCAATTCCTTTTCATATTCAAACACCACTCATCAATCGTCTTTCGATTTTCCATCTCTAGCCTCGTTGGGACATAACGACCCGGAGACACCCTATACTGCTTCCGGTTTAATTGGTCTCGCGGATTCCAATCCTTGTTGTGTATTTATATACGCCTATACTTATTTATATATAAAAAGGAGTCTAATTTACGCGAGTCATTCATGCATGATTACAAGATTCTTGACTCCCCACGGGCCGTGGTGTTCAAGTATGGAATGCAGATGATCATAAGCTTCAACGAAATCCACAACTTCAGTGATGGGACTCTATAGCAAATTGATGAAGCCTTAGACTATCGAATCAAGGAATTCAAGGTTAGCAAGGTCAATCCGGGGTTGAATACCAGGTTCTGGACCAAGAATGATGTGATCAAGAGCAAGCAGTTCATGTTTGCTATTCAGAAGAGGCTAAAGCTCAGGCGAATCTTCCGAAACTTGGAAAGCTTTGTTGGTGGACGCATACGAAAAGGAGACTACAGACTTCTTCAGAGAACCGAATGATCACATCTTCTCTGTATCTTTTAGTAAGTCTTGTGTGGTGTAATTTTAATATATACTGTTCATATTGTACATTCTTAGTAGTGATTTGTAAGGTGACTCTAACAGACCCTCACTTATTGAGGGGGAGCTATTCCTCTATCAATAAACATTTAATCATATGACATTTTCTCCCACTTTTTCTAACTCATTTAAATCAATTGAGATCCTAAATCTCAACGGGTTTGACATTTGAGATCGGGGGAGGATTGTTGATTTAACCATTAAAATCTGATAAAAAATGTAATCTTTTGAACTCAAGTGTAGGCTCTCCCATATGTGCTAAACCTTTTCGAATATCGATGGACATATTGAGGGGGGGGGGGCGAATGGTGTACGATGGCTATTGTGGAAATACCAAAGACCGACCCTGTAATTACTTTATCGGAGTTATAAGGATGGTAAGGTTAGGTATTTGTTCCCACGATCCCGCCAGAGCCAGAGGGATATACCCAGGGACAATCCACTAGTTAGTGTAGAAGTCCTTAGGTATGATTATAAAAGGAGTAATGTGAGAATAAGGATTGTGCGGACTAGATGGAGCTAGTACTGGAAAACACACCACAACATGGTTCTTGTAATGAAATCTCGTTAAGCATGAAGGGGTTGAAGATTGAAAAAGGAAATGCTAAGATAAAGGGTGAAAAAGAAAGCAGCCTCCTTAAAATTTAGGCAGAAACGGGTCATACATTTGCTGGTCAAGAATCAAAGGTTGATTGCTGACATTGAAGGACAAGTATCATGAGACCCAGTGATAGCTGCAAAACCCTCCCTAGAACTCAAGATCCCCAAAGGATTCTTGTTTCATTCTCACGGAGCTCAATACAGTTTCTATCGTCTTCTACTCCTCGAGTTAGACGATATTGAAATGTGTGACAGGTCTGCTCTGCTCTTCCGACTACAATAAAACAAAAATGCACTATTGAGTCTAGAGCTGAAAAGGGGGTGGGGGGGGGGGGGGAAATATAAAAAAATCATTCAAAAATCTCGTTAGGACACTATACAAATTGTGCTTGTTTTTCACACACTGTGACAACAAGTAAAGATCTTAAGAGTCCTACGCATTATCCTTGTGGTATTGCCAGAACATCCGAAGTGATACGTAAGTACTCACAATGAAGATGGTATCCTTTCTAGAGACAACATAATACATGCTCCTTGGTAGGACATGTGAGATAGAAACCTCACTTTCTCTCTCTAGATAATTAGCCAACCCAATCATCCATGCTTGTGTTATGATATCTAATATACTACACAGGCAGTGAATTGACGAATAGTTTTTGAAAAACCTTTCGATGTGCCCAACAACTGATTTTCTAGCACATTGACTGTGTATATCTTTCAAAACAAATGTGTTTTTGATGAAATTTGATTTTGTGATATAAAACCATCTTGATGTGTCACAAAAATACTTTCTCAAGTGACACATCGACTGTTTTTCAAATCATTTTCCTCTTTAATCGGTAAGATAGTAACTAACCGATTCACTCTTATCGTGCTGTCTGCTTTGAGACGTTCCGATAAAGAGAACAGACAAGTATGGTGATTCTGATGGCTGTACATCTGATGATCCGATACTTATACTGGAAATCTTGTCAAGGAGATTCATCTTAAGATGAATCTACCTGATCACAAGTCGGTCCTCACGGATCCAGAGGTTACTCCAACCATACTCGGGCGAATGATAAAGCCATGTTCGCCCACGAGCTTTATTGTTAATTGTTTTATTTCAGGGTCAAGTAAAGATGGAGATGGAGATACCTCGTTCCAGTGGAGTCAATTTACAACCCCATGCTCACACTTAATGTTTCTAATTAATGACATCATGACAACTGAAAGACCTACAACACAGCTTCCGCAACTCTGAGAAGTAATTTCATGATCAAGAAAAGTGTGAGCATGCGGGTCCGAAGGTCACAACATCACATGAAGGTAATACTCCACTACAAAGATGATTAAGAGATTTACTGCAGATGATGATCTTAAAGAAAGCTCAAAGATCACTCAAGTCCAAGGAACAAAGCTCAAAGATCACTACTTGATGTACAAAGACAAATGTTGAAGAATCAAAAGACTACAAGCCAGAATCAAAGATTAATTCAAATATAATGCTAGGATTCAATTTGTATTTTCTGGGGTGACCTCCCTTAGGGGGAGATTGTTAGGATTATGAAAATCTATGTAAAAGACTCGGTCACCCCGTGTTATATCTAGCATAGGTTAGCTTGTAGTCTTAGTATTAATCGTTTAGTTACCGTACGACTTATGGTGTTTGGCCGGGTCTTTCCCACTTGTTAGCCCACTCCATGACCCACTTAGGGGCACCAAAACACTTGTATAAATACCTCTTTCCAGCCATGGGAAGGGGTTGGATGTTTATTTTATCATATACACACACTAAGTGATTTTCTCTTTCTAAAACTTCCCACTTTCTCTCTCTAGAATCGACCAACCATCATTCCTAAGCTTGTATTGTGTTATCCAATATACTACATAACACCATAGAAAAATCTTATTATTTATTGCATTATCCTTTCTTTGGTATGATTTGTATAACTTATTTCAATGTCCTCAATTTATCTAGCATATTTTAGCTAGCAGAATATCGCTACAAGATCAAGTGTTTATTCATTACAAGCTATTAAGACATGAATTTATTATGATATTTTTCTTTGGTATGATTTGTATAACTTATTTCAACGCCCCCAATTTATCTAGCATATTTTAGCTAGCAGAATATCGCTACAAGATTAAGTGTTTATTCATTGCAAGCTATTAAGAGATGCATTTATTATAATTTTTTTCATTATCTGTAAGTATTTGTCAGTTTTCATTATAGAATCAAGTAAATGACATGATTATTTGCCAAATTTATTACTAATATGTTTAGCTGTAATGACATGATCTAACTTTTTTGAGCCTAAATATAGCAAGTGGTGAGATTTTGAACATGAACATAACATGATCAAAATAACATGAAAATATAGAAGAAAACGAACAATTTATTGAGATCCCACTAAGACACAAGCGGTTACACATTTTTAATAATCATTATCGATAGTAATGATTTTTAGCGGTTATACTTTTTAATAATTATTGAAAGCCGTTACACTTCCATAATTATTGTATACACCTTAAATAAAAACTAAAATTTTCAACTTTTTAACATTCGTTGAATGTCATTCAACATTTTCTGCATTTCAAGTTTTGTGGCTTACATATAAAAATTTCTCCAACCGAATGTAATTGTGGTGGATCACATATAAAAATTCATTAAACTTTGTAACAACCAGTAAACATGTAATAGTTATCTACAAATTCATTAAACTGATAAGTTGTAACAACCACTAAACACTTGAAAATTGTAACAGCCATCTAGAAAATCAATGGTACTAAAATTTGGACTTATAGCATTTAATAAAAATGTAACCGTCAATGCAATATTGAAGGAAAATCATATTGTTATAAATCAGGAAATAACACTTAAATTTTGAAGTCAAACACTGTACTATCATAGTATTATTAAAACTTAATTTTGAAGTTTATAACTTTAACAGATTTTTTATTACCTTTCATAAAAAAATGTCTAATTAGTAAAACCATAAGTCAATATAATAAATATGTATAAGCTTTTTATAATGTTACTATATGCATAAGCACGAAAACAAGCTAATTTTCAGTTAATAACCTCCGTTGAACATTTTTCTTTCCCTACTACAAAAGCAATCCTCCCGAAAGACCTTACTTTTGCTTATAGTTATTTTAAATAAACATGCATCCATAAAGTTACTGTTAGAAAAAACGTATAAATGAAATACATTTGTTCGTCACAAAATTAGTCACCGGGTACCCACCGCCGTATTGCATGGGTACCCTGCTAGTATACCAAATGGAAGGGATAAATAATTATTTTTGTCAGATACTCTTTCCATGTCAAAATTATTGCCCCTGAACAGTTTAAAAAATATATATTTATTACTGTTTTCTCTTTCTTACTTTTTAGCACAATGACGATTTTACTATTAGCTAATTAATTAAGGTATTCTTTAATGTTATTAATATTAATTTCAAACAAAAGTAACAGGTAACCTTGATCAAAATTCTCTATCTATTTTTAATAATGAACAATTAAATTAAAACATCCCAAAAATAAAAGGGTAAAAGCCATAAATTACCAACGTATTTTCTAAAATTTCTCGACTTGAACCCTTTACTTTTTTATTAACACCGAAACCCACATACTTTTAAATTTTTAACCGACTTGAACCAAACGTTTGTACCGTTAGTTATCATGTGGCAACGTTAGTCCATTTAGCTTACGATCACTTTGCATCGTTAGTCCTTTTACAATAATAGTTCTTTATATGATTTTCTTTATATAATTTTTTACATTTTCGTTCGTTTTTTTACGATTTCGTCTCGTTTTTACCTTTTCGTCCATTTTTTTGCGTTTTCGCTTGTTTTTTACGTTTTCGCTTGTTTTTTACGTTTTCGTCCGTTTTTTACGATTTCGTTTTTTTATGATTTCTTCTATGTTTTCCGTCTTCGCTCGTTTTATTATCGTTTTACTGCCCGTTTTTTTACGTTTTCGTCCTATATTTTTTACTTTTCGTTCCGTGTTTTTTTTATGATTCGTTTAGGTTTATATTGTACATCTATCGCCTTTTTTTTTTTTTTTGCGTTTATTTCGCGCCCTTTTTTTAACGTTTCGCCCGTTTTTTACATTTTCGTCCACTTTTTTACGTTTTCGTCTGGTTTTTACGTCTTCGTTCGTTTTTTAAGTTTTCGTCTGGTTTTTTAAAATTTCGTTTGTTTTTACGTTTTCGTTCGTTTTTTACGTTTTCTTCCAATCTTTTACATTTCTGTTTTTTTCGTTTTTGTACGATTTCAACCGTGTTCGTACGATTTCATCTTTTATTTTGCGTTTTTTTACTTTTTCGTACGATTTAAAAATATGAACGAAGATTTAAAAAAACGTACGAAAACGTAAAAGAACAAACATAAACGTAAAAATCAAACGAAATCGTAAAAAACGGACGAAAATGTAAGAAAGTGTAAGAAACCGGACGAAAACGTAGAAAACGGACGAAAACCTTCAAAACGGGCGAAAAAGCAAAAAAACAGACGAAAACGTAAAAAACCAGACGAAATCGTAAAAAAATGGACGAAAACGTAAAAAAGAGGACGAAAATGTAAAAAACAGGCGAAAACATAAAAAACGGGCGAAAAAGCAAAAAGACAGACGAAAACGTAAAAAATTAGACGAAATCATAAAAACGAACGAAAACGTAAAAACGGGCGAAAACATAAAAAAAGGGCGAAAACGAAAAAAAAACAGACGAAAACGTAGAAAAACAGACGAAATCGTAAAAAAGCGGATGAAAACGTAAAAAACGAGCGAAAACGTATAAAATCTTCTAAAGAAAATCATATAAAGAACTATTATTGTTAAAGGACTAACGATGCAAAGCGATCGTTAGCTAAATGGACTAACGTTGCCACATAATAACTAACGGTACAAACGTTTGGTTCAAGTCGGTTAAAAATTTGAAAGTACGTGGGTTTCGGTGTTAATAAAAAAGTAAATGGTTTAAGTCGAGAAATTTTAAAAAGTACGTTGGTAATTTATGGCTTTTACCCAAAATAAAACGTAAAGTATTAATTTAAAACGAAAGGAGTACATCATTTTATACAAGCTACACAGCACACTTCACAACACATTATTGCATATTGCGCTAAGTTTAAGTTAAAGACTAGCTAAGAGTGAATACAATAAGTTAATAACAATCAACACCAGCGCATCCACAACGTTTACGGAGTAATAAGTATGTCATGTCACAATACATCGTTAATTGCTAAAACTTTTTCTTTCATAAACCTATGTATACATGAAGTTGTTAAAATTTTATAACCATCTTACATAATTAAAATGCGTTAATTTATGAAGAAATTCAAGATTTACATAAACATGAAACAAAAATTCAATATAAATGCAAAAATTAGTAATGTTTTTTACAAGTTTTATTTTTTTTCTTAAACCTTATGTTGTGAATGCTTTCAGCATCGTCAACTAAGCGTCATATCACATTTTTATTCTACCACCAAACCCCTTGACACCACCATATACATGTGTTAATTGTTAGGAACGATAAAAGTGTTTATTATTATATGAATTGGTTTTTGTATAGTTTTGTTTAGTTTTATAGTTTTATTAGTAATTAGTAATTATAATGTAAAAAAATCTATCTTGGTCAAAGTTAAGTAATGTTGACCAAGGTTTGACTAAAGTTAGAAAAATAGAGTAGGATAAGCAATAAGTATAAATACTCATCTATGAGGGGTATTTATACAAGTCTTTTACAAGTTGTAATTCACTTCAACCTCCCATTTCTGTTTTCCTTTTTGAATGAAAATTTAGAAAATGATAAAAATACTCTTTAGCTCTTCTCCTCTATTCTCTATAGCTTTCGTATGATTACTACTTAGCAAACGTGACATATAACAAGTGGTATCTATCGCCGGGAGAGACCTAGTGTGTGTTTCGTAATCAAATCGAGCTTAACCGTAAGGAAATTCGATCATACAAGCTTTCTTAATGATGAACAGTAGGTTTCGTATGGTTTAGATTTATGATTTGATGAGTTTTTTTTATCTTAAAATGCAAGATAATAACTTTCGTAACTATCAAATTGTATATTTAATATCAATTTTACGAAAATACGTGTTTTAGATTGTTTTTGATCGGAAAAAATGGATTTGATAGCTTTCGTAAGCAAGAAATAGGTTTCGGTAACTGTTTTTAGGCGGAAAAAGTGCTTTCGTAAGACAATTTTAAGCTTTCGTAAGGTAGAAATCTTTCGTAACTGTCATACGTAAGTAGTTTCTTAGCTTTCGTAACGTAAAATTGCTTTCGTAACACTTAATCTAGCTTTCATAACATAGAAACTTGTTAATTGAAATAGATAACATTGAGATTATCATTCTAAAATGTTTAAAATCAGATTAATAGGCTTTCTTTAGGTTTAGTAGCTAAGAATTTACAAAAGTAAGGGATTTTTTGATTTTTACGAAAGTAGAGGATATTTGGGATTTACGAAAAGAGGTTTCGTATCCTAGAGCTTTCGGTAACCGTTTGGTTTCGTAGACTGTGGAAGCTTTCGTAATCTCTGTGGTTTCGTAAACAAGAGGTTTCGTATCAAAAGCTTGGTTTTGGTTTCGTACTTCAAGGTTTCGTATCACAGGTTTCATATGTGAAGGTTTTATATCACAGTTTATTCACTGAAGGTTTCGTAAAGAGGTTTCGTATTACAGTTTTGGGGTTTCGTAAGTAATTTCAAGAGGTATCGTAACACAGTTACTGGGTTTCGTAACACTGTTCCAAGGTTTCTGGTATGCGTTTAATTACACATACCTTTTACCACTAAAATCGAACTTAAATGGCTAAAAACATACCAAAAATACATTGTATTTGTATGTTTTACATTTGTATTATGCAGGTAATGGATATCCAAGAAAAGGACAAAAAATCAAAGCTAAAACGACAAAACCGAGCACGAGAACGGAAAGAGCGTAAAGAGAAGTTAAGATCAAAGCCAAGTCAAACCCGGGATGAGGCATTGGAAAGAGCATCAAAAACCGAACCCGAAAACCTAAATTGCCAAAAGTAGGCCCACCCGTACCACCCTAGTGGGCCCGAGACAGCCCACTTATACTTTATACACTTTAAACTTTAATAAAAGCCCAAAACCCTTTATTTTCCAAACCCGACCCAACACTAGCCCAACATCAACCCTTATAACTCCTGTCAACACCCGTTACCCCTTAACCCTTACCCCGTTAGTCCTTTAAGGACTAACGGTGTAAACCATTCATAACCAAAAGGGCCAAATATGAAAGAAATATGGACTGTCTTTGCAACACACTTATACACCTTGAGGGGCCTTTCTTGCCATTTCCCAAACTTCAAATTGGGGGCGGGAACACTGTACATCTCTTTCAGGGTCCTGTCTCCACTACCCGCCAAATAACAAACCGACATCATCCCCCTTTCTTCTCCCCTATGTCGACCAATACCTTTGCCAACCTTATCCCAGCCAAATGCCATGTTGGCAATCTACAATCACCTTATACGTCTATGAAAGAAGACAAAGAATGGATGGACAAGATCATTAAGCTTAGGGATTACTCAAAATAGAGGGCTAAGATTGATTTGAGACTTACCTCACGCAAGAAGCACAACTATGAACCATCTCAGCAAAGAAGCACAAGACCTAGAATATTCTTAAGCTTAGTATAAATAAGTATTCCCCATTGTAAGCACCATTGTTGCAACCTAGTTTTTACTTTTCCAGCTTATTTTAGTTTCATTTTAGCTTAATTGTTCTTCTACCTTATAATGTTTTTAAAGAGTTTAATGAAATTTTAAGTTTGGTTTTAAAATCTGTATTGCAAGTCTTTTAAGTCATAAATGTTTCACATTCCCCTAATAAGCATTTATATTAAGCTTATAACAGTTTTGTACTTAAGGCAATGAAAACTTTTAGTTTCTTGTTGTTTTGCTTATAATAACTAGTTTACAAAAACTCACTTAAAAAGATCTTTGGAAGATAAGCCTAAAAGGGAAGGGCTTATATTGCTTTTACTAGCTTGTTTTATACAAGCTAGAGCTTGTAGAATAGCTCTAAGAGCACCTTTTGCCCTGTTTAAGCAAAGGCCTTTGTAAGTTTCTTTTTTTTCAAGTTTTAGCTTAATACTGTAGCATTGCTTATTTACTGCTTATTTGTGCTTACTACTGCTTATTTATGATGTTTATTGCTTAAAATGCTTAGCTTGTAGTTTAAAGAATCTTTTGTGCAAGTTTTTCTTAAATCTGTCTTATATTAGCTTATAGAATTGCATAACTTGTTCTGGCTTATTTGAGTGCTTAACTACTGTTGAAACATGCTTAGTACTGCTTATTGTGCTTGTTAAACATCTGGTCTTTTCAAAATTTGGCTTAAATCAGTTTATACAAGTTAAAAATTTGCAAATCAGTTAGTAAAAGAGTGTTTGGCATAATTGTTTTAATGGGTCAAAATGGGTCAAGATTGCATTTTGACACTTGAGGCAGTTTAGTTTAGCTTAAAGTAGTCCAAAAATTTAGTTTGTTTAAGTGTTTAAGTGTTAAATCTCATTTTCAAGGTTTTAAGAGTTCATTGTTTGAAACTGTTAGCTTTAAGCTTATTTTATCTGCTAATTTGATTTGGACTTTGCTTATTGTTGATTTGTGATATTTTTGTGTTTATGCATGTGTTAAAAGAGGATTAGAAACCAACTCTAATAGCTGCATTTGTTTGGTTTGTGTTTTACCAAAACTGTCAAAAGTGCTAAGTGTTAAATTTTTTTGAGAAATTGCTTTTTCAAATGCTTATTGTTGCTTATCCTGAATTTCAAACTCCCTTTGGATTGTTGATACTTGTATTCTTTTGAGGTCCTAAATTATAATCTTTTTAGAAAGGATAATGTTCCATAAGGATCTGTTTAGGTGCTTATTTTTAAGCTCAAAATTAGTGTTTTGTTAAGATTGCAAAAGTTTGCAAAAATTTGTCTAAAAGTGTTAGAATCAGGTGTGAGATAGCTTTTTCATGAAGCATTTTAAGTGCTTAATATGAATTTCAAAATTCTTGTTCCTCTTTATTATCTTAATGTCGCTTTTTGCCATTCCTTCTTTGTGTATAACTACAAGGGGGGGGGGGGAGTCATAAGGATCCTTTTCAGCTTATTTTTAAGCAAGAAAATTCCATCTTGCCTTTTTGCATTAATATTTTTATGGCCAAAAATCTATTTGCTTATTTAGGCATATTAGCTAATTCATTCGCTTATCCTAGTTTTAGTTAGCTTAATTAGGTAAATTAAGCCATTAAGCTATTTACTTTCAGTTTTAGAGCTTTATTATAAGCATATTCGCATCTTAGCTTAAAATTTCTTAAGTTTTATAGCTTTTTAAGTTTTCTGCCATTCTAGCTTATTGTAGTTGCTTAGTTTTGTTCTTAAGTGCTTTTTAGATATGCCTTTTTATCTGTTTTAGCTTAATTCTCTTTTTGGTTTGCTTATTAGACTTAAAATTGCAAACAGTTTGCCATTTTATAGCTTAGTATAGGATAGCTTAATCTGTCTACTTTCTTAGCTTATTTCGTGCTTATTTTTGATTTATAAAAAGTGCTTTTCTAAAATTTGCTTATTTAGTGCTTTTCTAAAAAGTTATAAAAAAAATGGAAAACAAAAACATTTGGGATTAGGGGAAGTCCTAGGTGAGCAAGGCTCGAACCCGAGACCTCACCCTTATCACCAAATGTTTTTGCACAACACACACTCAACCACTTGCCCTGGGGACTTTTTCGATTTTAGTTTGCAACATTAATTCTTTATAGTAGTTTTGGCCAATTTAGCTTATAAGCCGTTTTTGGCTTATTTCACAGCTTATTTGATAAGCTGTTTTCCCCATCTTATTTTTATTAAATCCCTCATTGTTCAATGCACTTTTGCTGATTTTTTCAGAATTTTTATTATTAGTTTAGTATTTGTAAACATTTAATTTCATTAAAATCATTTTTAATTCATAAAAAATTATAAAAAAGTCAAAAAAATATAATTCTTTTTTTTGAATTTTTTTTAACATTTAGAATCTAGGAAAATTAGATTTGCTTTCGTAGGGTTTAAATTGCAAAATTTAGATTTTTAAAGAACCGGATTGAATCCCGTTCACGTTTTTATTGTTTTCAAGCTTAAATATTTTCCATTTTTGGTTTAGTTTTCTTTGTTCTAGCGTTTTAGTCAATTAAGACTTATAAAATACAAAAAGATCATTTTAGGACTTAATTTTAATAATTTAGGGTTTTTAGGTCCCGTTTAGAATTCCCGTTTTGTGTTTTTAGTTAAAATTTGTCTCACCTTAATTGTTTTTAAGTTTTTGCCTTAAATTTACCGTAGTTTTAGATAACCAATCATTATCTTGTTCCATTCAAGCATCGATTCTCAAAACGACTCTCGGCTTTCAATTGCATTCCTCGTTAGGGAAACGACCCGGAAATCATACTCCCGGTTTATTACAATTGAGATTTTTTGATTCTTATCCTCTTATTTATATATTTATATATTTATTTATATTTATTATATTTTAAAGGGTTGAGTCAGATTTGATCAGTTTTTGGCGCCGTTGCCGGGGAGGATTGTATACGATTGTTGAAGCCGTTTGACAATTTGTGTTTGAAGATCCTTCCATGTGAAGTTATTTTGTTTATTTTCATATAAAAAAATATATATACAAAAATATTTTTCATTCTATTTTATTAGTATAATTATAATATAAAAACAAGAAAAACAAAAAAAAAATAAAAACATTGTCCATAAAAAGAAATAAAAAAAATTACCAAGTTGGTAAAAGAACACCAACATATAATACTTTCAACTGAAGTATTATCCATTAATAAGTTCCCGAACCAAAGATCAAAAACTTACCTTTTGTGTCTCTCGCGAGGTACGGCTCACCTTTTAAAGTTAAACAAACTCCTTTGTGCGTTTTTCTTTTAGAGAGCTACCGTGAAGCGAGTTGATTATTAGGTTTAAGTGTCTTATCTCATTGTCCGTATTTAAAATTTATTGTGAATACATTGTTGAAAGATCCATTTATATATATATATATATATATATATATATATATATAATAAAAAAGAAAAAAAAATTAGTATAAATTTTCTTTTTACATTTTAGTGCATGCGCACTCGTTCTCAATCTCGTAATTCTAACCGTCAACAACAACAAGTCCCACCGACTTTTGTTGAACCATTTAATCTTGTGGAACCAATTGAAAATCAAGCTCCTCCCGTAGTTACGATGGACGATAATCGTACTATGGCTCAATTGCTCGAAGCACCCACCGTGGGTTACGTGGATGCCATCGTTATGCCCGAGATCACAGCGGACAACTTTGAGCTTAAGCACGGATTGCTTACCCTCGTTCAAAACAAACGATTCTTCGGACATGACAAAGAAGACCCTCATTCTCACATCCGTTATTTCAACAAGATCACTTCTATGATGAAGTTCACGAACGTCCCGAGTACGTCGATAAATCTTATGCTTTTCCCATTTCCCTCGAGGATGCAGCCCGGATTTGGCTAGAAAAAGAACCCCCTCGATCGATTCTCACATGTGATGATCTTGTTTCGAAATTCATGCACAAATTCTTTCCTCCTTCCAAAACAACAAATTTTTGAAATGAAATCACGAGATTTCAACAACGATTTGATGAACCTTTTTACGAGGCATGGGACCGATTCAACGATCTTCTTCGGGCATGCCCACATCATGGATTTTCGGAGTTACATCAACTCGATACTTTCTATAATGCTTTGAACTCTAATGATCAAGATTTGTTGAATTCCGCCGCGGGTGATAACTTTTTGGATAAAATGCCTCGAGATTGCCTAAGAATCATCGAGAGCAAATCCAAAGTTCGTAATTCACATAACAAACCGGTTGTTTCCAAAGTGAGTTCGAGCTCTTCTATGTCACACCCCGCCAAGGCGGAAGCACGAGGTGAAACTTCATGGATATCATTACAACACAATGGCGTCTACTATAGAGATACTAAAATGAAAAGAAAACAATTACAGAGGACACTATGTGTCATAACAATACCCAACACAAGATAAAGGAGTCTTGCATTAATAAGTAATGTCATACACGCAATTGCATAAATCCACATAAAAGTAAATCAATCCCAGACTTAAATTTTCCAGAAGAACATAAGTCTAAATAAAAATAAGAAGAACCCCACAAGCCAATCCTAAGGTCTCTCTAGCCACTTCTCCTAGCATCATTAGTCTCAGCCTGATTACCTGAAAATGATGCTTAAAAACGTCAACATAAAGTTGGTGAGAGTCATAGGTTTAAGACACGGATTTACATTTATCCAACCATTACTGTGATAAAAGAAAACACTGCATGACAATATATGAGCTATCATACAGGCTTACATGGCAAAAACAACAAACCAATCACATCTTGGGTAGGAACGTGACTCCCCGTTCCTAAACAATCCAAGAGAGGCAGGGGCCCTCGACCCAAGTCATGACTCCATTGATCACATTACAACACATCAAAAGGGCAGAGGAACCGTTGCCCACGATCCAAGCCAACCCGGACTCCAATTTGACCAAGCATAATACATTTATGCACATACACATAATAGCCACGGTAACAGTCCATGCATTATAGGAACAACCAATTATCACTGTAACAAATATTTCAACCTTTCAAACACATTTGCATCATTTTCACCCCCAATAAAATAATAAGAAAAGAGAGGCTATGAATCTCACCTTGATCGCGCTGCTACAAGCAAATTACAACTCCTTGCTCAAAACTATAAAAATAAACTTTCGTTACAATTGGCAAACTAAAACGCCTAAACCAATGCATCAACTCTTATTGATGGTTTATTATACTCTAAGTTATACTCCTACAACATTTTTCTTATCATTTTATAATATCATTTAACCTTTTATACCTTTTATACCTTTTCACACTTGTACTTCACCCTTTACTAATTTTCTGCATAAAACGTATATTTTTCACCTGACAAGTGGACCAAAAACCAAACCAAATCGGTGTCTAAAAATTCTACCAAAATTTCTCTGCCTTACCTACATGTCTTATGATACCCCAAAGTTTCCCCGTATATCCGGATCATTTTATAAACCCAGTTTAGAAAATTGTTTCCCAGCTATCCAAGATTTGCCCGAAAATGGAAAACCCGATCAAAAGTTTTGTATAAGCTGACCACTTTTTAAAATTAGTTTATTTCTAAAAACAAATTAAGGACCCTCACACATATACGAAATTAACCACGAACCAAGTATTTAGCTTACTGTATGATGGTCTAAGTATTTTATAAAATTCAAACCCAAAAGTCAGAAAATTGGCTGTTTGTGAACGAGTCTTGCAACTGATATTTAACCCCCCTCCTACCTTAAAAACTTGGAAAGGCTTCGTAGTTTTATGGAAAACTAGAATCTCTGTAGATAATTTAGGCTTTTGAAAAATCATAAAAAGGCTTTCCGGATGATCAAGTTATGATCGTTTTAAGTTGACCCAAAATTCTGCCCTGATTTTCAGTTACGAATTTAACCTACACAACTCTAATAACATCATTAATTTAACTCTAATTATGCATTAATCATCATCATATCATTAATTACTTATTAAAATCTGCACTTTATTAAAACCCTAATTTTTTTATAAACCCTAATTAATTTTCTTTTATAATTAACTCTAATTCCATCAAGAATAGATTACAAGATTAATATAATAACTAAAGATTAACATGGCTTACCTTGATAAAAAAAATATTTTTTTTCTTCTACTTGCTGCCGACGATCACAAGAGAAGGAGGGGGATTTCTTTTTAGATGGATGATGTGGATGAGTCCCCTAGTATCCAACCTTTTTTTGGTATCCAATATAACTCTCCTCTATACCCTTAATATCCTATTTAAATTAAAAGTCTAATTTTATTTTTTTATTTTTTTCTTCAAACCGACTTAAACAATCGGCCCATTTTATATATATATATATATATATATATATATATATTTTAATTAAGTGATTTTACTAATTACCTTACATTTTTGCAATTATTTAAACCCACTTGACTATACCTTTTTGCTAAAACGCAAAATACTATATTTTTTTTTAAAATACCATATCATTTCCATTCTCACTTACTATAAATGGAAAGTCTAGCACAAACTCCCATATTTCAACTATATCTTTCTATCTCATCTCACACATATTTAATAAACGCCAAAACCCTCAAACCAAAGATCGACGTAGCAAAGCTTGCAATACTCGACCTATTTTCCAACATTCTACACTCAAATCAAAATATTCCACATAACTTCATACACATGCCCATAAAAGGATGACCATAAAATCCTAAGATGATCCCCTGCATGCATAATTACTTTACATAACAAGCAAAACGATCACATAGCACGTAAAACACATATAAATAAGCACAAAAGCTAAAATCTAAAGCATACGCTAACCTGCTCAACCTCGGTTGTCACATTCTACCCCCGATATCTCTCCTGATGTTGCCGAACTTAAAGATACGGTGAAAGCCTTACTTCTCGATAAGAAAAACCAAACCCAAGCTCCCGCTCCCGTGAAAGCGGTCGAGGAAAGTTGTGTTACTTGCGGTGGTGCTCATTCTTACTGAAATTGTCCCGCCATCGATGGCAACGTTTATCGTGACAATATTCAAGAGTACGTCTCTCAAGCCGCCGTGGTTAACTACAACCAAGGAAATACCGGTTACCGAGCCCTGATTGCTAATCAAATTAGACCTCCCGATTTTCCTCCCGTTCAACAAAACTAAGGAAGTAACCAAAACCGTTACAACCAAAACCGAGAGAATAACTACAACCAAAGCCAAATTTATCGACCTTCGATTAATCAACCCCCGATTCACCAAGCTCTACCTTACCAAGCTCTGGCTCCGCAAACACAAGGTGTGACAAAGACTGATTTTGAAAGCTACGTCAAGGCTAATGATGCGGTTATGAGAAACATGCAAGACCAAAACTGATGTAGTGAAATAAACGGGATAACAAAAATTGGATCTGTTGATTCACACGAATACCAGAAATAATCTTCGAACTATCGTTGATTCAAAAGAATACCGATAATCAGGCAAACTCCAACAACTGTTGATTCAAACAAATACCGATTATTAAGAGAATCTTAGCAAACCGCCAAGAACAAAGCAAAATCTTTTATTATCAAAACTCAAAGATATCCCAATACAAAGAAAAGACCTAATATTTATAGTAAAACTAGAGACTTTTCGTTTTCCCTAAATTTATAACTGATTAGAAATTAAATACTTTCCTAATCACAATTTATGATTGATTAATAAGAAATTTATTATGGCTTTTCATTTTCCTAAACCACATCATTCTCCCCTACATAAAAAAAACTCGTCCTCGAGTTTGCCTCACTCGTCCCTTGTACTCGTAGCATCCAAATTTGTATCCCTTGCATCAAATTCTCTTTCTTTATAATGACTCGACCTCGAACTTTGATCGTCTTAAAACTGAACTTATCGACCATGGGTGCAGCTTTCAAATACCAATCTTGATATTTCTTTCGAATCAGAAATTTGAACAAACTGCGGCTAACCTTGATAATAATACTTTTTCCAAATGACACTAACTCATGTGATTTTGTATTGATGTCTTCCTCAAAATCAACATTTAAAGTAGTTTGGATCATTGAAGAACAAAGATCATTAGCCACAACGACGATCTTCGATGTTGTTTCTTTCCCACCAAATCCTCTTTCTCGATAAATCCTTCTTTTCCTCAGTGACATCTTCGAGATCCGGTATCATAAACGGCTCGATTCTTCTTCATATTGATCATACTCATTATGGCAGGCCCTTCTTATTCGTCAATCCATACCATTATCTCTACCCATTCATCAGAAGATGGAACATCACCCCAAAGACGGTATTCTCACTCTTCGCTTCACTTCTCCTTGGAAACATCTTAGTCAGGAACTTCGGGCTCTGTTACCAACTGTGTAGTGAAATAAACGGGATAACAAAAATTAGATCTGTTGATTCACTACGAATACCAGAAAAACAATCTTCCAACTATCGTTGATTTTCAAAGATACCGATAATTCAGGCAAAACTCCAACAACCGTTGAATTCAAACGATAGGAATCATATATGATTTTCGCAATTCGTGACTAAAAAAAAATCGAAAAAAAGTTCCTCGAAAGTATATCGTGTCACCCGTCAACTGAAAGATAAAAAAATACTCGTCGCGATTGTGTGTTTTTTGTCGTGTGACGATTTACCGTTTGTAAGATATTTTATTTTTAAAAAAGAGGTGAAAAGTGAGTTTTTTTATTTTTGATAAAAAAATAGATGGTTGAGATTGATTTATTGGATCTATTACAAATAATGGGTTTATGTTGATCTTAACTCAGGTCTTTATAGTAGCACCAATAAAAAATTGGGTACTACTATAAAGACACATGGCTTACATTTTGTATATTTTTTACAATTTTCAAAACCATTTTGTCTTTCTATTTACAGCATAACACAGTTTTTTATCAGTTTATGTTCTGTACTTTTTGTCAGTTTAATACTTTTGACTTGTTAAACTTTATAATTTTTATACCACACTTTTCGTTTTACGATTTTACAATATAAATAAATTTATAATTTTTTTTAAAAAAACAACACATAACCGTAAAACATACATGGTACAAATGACTTTTTGAAGGGTCTTGATAACATATCCCTAAAAAATATGCAATTTTTTTATAAACTACTCCTTGTGTCCCACTATAGCTTTCGGCCTCAATAGCCATCATTATTCTTATCATTCTTAAAATCAATTTTATACAAACATACATCATAAAATAAATTGTATACAACGTGTAACCAAATAACACAAAATAACATACAATTGAAGCATCACAATCATCTTTATACATTATAGTAGTACATGTGCAATGCATCAAAACCAAAAAGAGAAAGCAACAATGGTGGTGTTTTGGCACACGGTAATAGTGATGACGAGTCATAGTTGGTGATAATGTGAAGACAAAAACAATGTAATTCTTAGTATTGCAAAAACGTCGTGATTGACTTCAACATCTCTTCTTTCGCCGAGTAAATAAATTGTACATAGCCACTTTCTAAATGAATTGGTCATCTCTTAATGGTCTTTTTTATAGTACTAAAACAGATAACCTATAATTTAATGTGGATTTAAAATTGTGTAATAGAAAGTTAATAATGGTTATTTATTTAATTGTATTTTAAATGTTTTCGGTTAAAATTATGTATATTATTAATTACATAAACTAATTTTATTTTAAAGAACATGTCGGTTACTAATATTAGTATTTGATCAAATCTTTTCATAATAGGCAAGTGTGTTGGCTGAATTTTTAAGCCCTTCTCTTTAGGGAATGCTTTATAGAGTAGTACCATTTAGCACATCACCATTTTCTTTAGGTTTCGGCCATAATAGTCATCATTCCTCTCATCACCATAAAAATATCCATTTTATACAAACATGCCCTATAAAATACTCCACACACATTCACAAATCAAATAATTAATAATAAAAATACCCATTTTGCACAGCAATCGAGTAGTGACCACACTCACTTCTTCTCTCCTCTTTTTGTCTTGGGTCACGTGTGAGAGGAAGAGGGCTAAATGGACTATGGTTGTTAAGATCTCAATCCTGATTTTATGATCTTATGATTTTACGATACTGCAAACAGATGTGACTGAGTTTTTGCTTGTTTGAGAACCGAATTGAACCGTCGATTTTCGTTGAATCGATTTGATAAACCTGGCCGGGTCATGACTTTTTTTTAAATCTAACAAAAACTTTTTTTTTCATAAACTTTTCTAAATTTTCTTGACAAGTTGAAGTGGTGAGGACTATCTTAGTAAAAATTATGTATAACAATAAATTAGAATTAAAACTAACTTAAAACACCGAGTAATATAGTCTTATTATAGTGTATTATAACCTTAGATCATATAAGTTGATTGTTTTTGTAAATCTTTGCTATAATTTTAAAGATACAAAACTTAAAAACTAAATGTTATTGGTAAAGACTCAACCTCTTTCATCGATTTAATTGAACGTAAAAATAATATAATATCAGATAAATTATGAGATCATATAACACTACATATGAAATATAGAAAAATAAATATACATATGTATATAACCGGTTTGAACCGGCTACTGATTCGTGTGATAGTACACACTTATATAGCAACCCTAATACAGATCCTGACCGAATGCCCTTGACCAAGGCAAAAGGTCAAATTCCACAAAAGGATAAAATACACAAGTAAGAATCAATTATAAAAAGATTCCGGAAGAGATATTCCCGGGTCGTATGTCCCAACGAGGCTGCAATTGAAAGTAATCCTGGTTTGATGAGAAATTGAATGATGGAGAATATATGATGGAAACACTGATATAATTACAACTAAAATTAATTAAATAAAACCTAATTTAATCTACGGGAAACAGGTATAGGAAATGGGGATCTTAAAAACTACGGGAAACAAAATTAGTTATAGGGAAATCCTAAAATTAAATCTATACTAAAATACGGGGAACAGAATCAGGTATCGGGAAACCTAAATACTAAAAATTAAGAAAAATAAATGCTAAATTAAATTAAAAATCAAAATTAAATTCTAATTAACTTAATTTGAAAAATAAAGAAAACTAGAACTAAAACGGAGGTCGTTTGAATGTAAAACGAAAAGAAACGGTAAAACGCACTCGGTAAAACGGGTCTAAGACTGAAATTTAAGAAAAATTAAGCCTACACTAAATTTTATATTTTTCCTAGACACTAAATGACAAAAGAAAATTTTATAAAAAAGAAAAATATTTTTTTATTAATTTTTGGATTTTTTATGAATTTTTAAAGATTAATAACTAATTAAAACTAAGAAAATAGAAAAAGACAAAAAATAAAAGTTATAAAAATTCTGAAAAAATAAAATTAAATAAAGAAAAAGTTAACAATTCTAAAAATATAAAAATGCCCAAATTTTTATTATTTTTATAAAAAAGTAATTTAACTACAATCTAATTTTAATTCCTAGAAAATACAACTTTAATGAAAAAATATAGAAAATGTTTTATAGATAAAAAGAGTGCAGAAATTTAATGGAATGAAAAGCCCCAATTTCTATTGGCTAATTGAACCCTAATTTATGTAATTAAAACTATAAACCCTAATTAATAAAACTAAAAACAAAAAATATTAACTTTTTTATTTAACTAAGAAAGACAGGGTAGATATTACAATAAAAGAAAGAACAGGGTAGGCGGGGTAACTATAGAAAATTTACACTATAGTGAAAACAGCTAACCTTGAACTATTATAAAAGTACAAAACAGACCCTACGCTTGTGCTTATTTTTGACTTATTGAAAAGTGCTTTTCAGACAAAACTTAAAACTACAAAGTTGTAAAACAGCTTATACTCTACAACATTAACGAAAGGACTTTGCACTTTTAACCACAGAATAAGCTAGAAAATAAGCTGGTAGATGCTGTCACGGAAAGTGCTTGTTTGAGAGCTTTTTAGAACTTTGCTATTTTAGCTTATTACTTAAATGATAACTGAAACTAAAAGATTTTAATGATGCTTAAGATGTGTGCTAAAAGATTCTAAACTAAGATTAACCTTGAGTTAACAAAACTAGAAAGAAAATTAAGATGACAAATGCAAAGTTTTTATGAGACTGATTTTAAGCTTTTCTCCAATAAGCTAACAGGCTTATTATTGAATCTTAGATACTGTACTTTTGGAAATAAGCTATACTAACTCTTTAGAATCTACCTAGGTATAAGGATTTTTCAAAGTTTTATCAAAGAAAATGAAAAATTCAAAGTTTTAAATGAAAAATCTACACTGATATGGAATGCTTTGCTGATGCAATTGACATGCTGGTGCAATTGGCAAGTCACTCAAATTCAAGCTGAACTTTGAAGGCTGACATTTCACTAAATGGTCCTAAGTGAGCACAGAACAACCTTGGACTCTAAAATGCTTTTGACATCCCAAAATCTTAACCTCTTACAGCTGAAATTTGCCCTGGTGCTGGCATAAGATTTTTACAACTCTAAACTATATAAAAGTAGATCCTAAACTCTAAAACTTGTATAAAACTTTGTTAAACATCCTAATTCAGCTAATTGATGTAATTTGACAAAGTATTGTTGACTTTTAGAGTCAATTAAAGCTACTTCCAAACACTCCTTAAGAAAAACTGAAAAAGCTTAAATCTACTTAGCATCTATTTTAAAAGCTTAAGTTCTAAAACCTTATAGCTACTCTTACTTAAACTAACCTAAGAAAGCTGTTTAAACTTTAAAATGCCTATCTTATTAGTAGGAATAGCTGAGTTTCACTACTAGCCTACTACTACACTAAAATGACAAATTTAGAAAGTGAAATTACTTCAACTAATTCTTATAAACAAAAACACTAATAACAGACTTAACATCATTATATAAACAGAATTAAACAAGCTTAAAATTAATACTTTAAAGGTTGACAATCAATAACAAGAGAACTCTAAATTTTTTTTTTATTAAACGTCCAAGAAATACCACTTATAAACTTTTTAGAACGAAACTGAGTAAATAAATTTAAAGCAAAAGTTAATTAGAATAAACTTAAGAACAAGAAAAATCACGGGTGTGTGTTGCTTCGGCTTGTTCTCTTCTCTTTATAGAAGCTCAAAGCCTCTCTCTGGTCTTGGCAGACCCTTGTCTTGTCTGTTACAATACTTCCCAACAATCCATAGCCGTTTCATTGCCTTAACAACATCTCACCATTGAAGGGGTGCGGGTTTATGTAAATTGCCAAGGGGAAGGTTAAGGGAATGGGGAGTGGAAATGGTAGGGGGGTTAGCTTGAGGACAGGGAGGTTTGGTTTGGAGTGAGAACCGTGGGAAAAGGCGGATTTGGTTTATTGGCGGTTCGTGTTTCGAGTCCAGGGTGTGTTCAGGTATATAAAAGGGATGTTTGGGGAAGAGGCAAAAGTGGCCCCTCACTTTTCATTCTCTTGTCATTCTTTCTAGCCCCAAAAACAGTTATAAATGAGTTTGGAAAGTGGCACTTTTGGCCCCTGCGTTTTATAACAAAAAGAATAAAAGGAGGTTAGGGTAAATTGCAAAAATGGTCCCTCTAGTTTATAACAGCAGAAATAAAGAAGGTTTGTGGGAATTGCAAATTTGGTCCCTGCTGTTTTTTTTATATAAAAGAATAAGGGAAAGTTTGAGAAATTTGCAAAACAGCCCTTGGCTTTTAAAATTGTAAAAGAAATGCCAATTGGCAGTTTCAGTCCCTCTCTTTATTTCACCATTTTTCTTTTATAAAACACTTTAAAAAATGACAGTTCTAGTCCCTAAGGTTTACAAAAATTGAATTGTGGGCTTTTGTTGGGCTTTTGGGCTTGTATTGGGTTTAGGCTTATGTTATTGGGCTTTTTAAGGCCCAATAAGGTTCAGGTGGGTTTTGTGTGTACAATGGCTGAGATTGGCTGTAACTGGGCTAGGATTGAGCCTTCAAAGTCTTCACAGTCTTTGTCAATTGCACACAAATGGGCTGTTGAAATTGATTGAGGGCCCATTTGGTCTTCACAGTCTTCATAGTTTATAGGCTATTGGCTTTCCCGCCCATCAGATGGTTGAGAATGCATCCAAATAGTATTCTTCAGTTCCGGCTCCGGTTTGACTGCTGATTCTTCAGTATTGACTCTGACTTTGGCATTTTTGGACTTTGGCCTTGATTTTGCACAGTCTTTTCCATTCCATGCTCAGTTTTGTTATTTTGGCTTGGTTTTCTGTCTTTTTGATGATATCCACTTCCTGCACAATACAAATGCAAAACAAACATATATTTGGCAGTTTTTGTCTGTTTTTGGTCATTTAAGCTCGTTTTTAGAGGTAAAAGATATGTGTAATTAAGCACTTATCAGTCTCTTTTGCCTTTGACCATTTCAGAATATTTCTTTATTATCACTTCATATACTTTCAAGTTGCCGATAAGTTTGTCAAGTGATAGTGTTGTCAAATTCTTTGACTCTTCAATAGCCATGACTTTTGCGCGCCATTTAGGATGAAGTGCCTTAAGAAATTTCCTAACATAGTTCTTGCTAGAAAAACTTTCATCAAGTGCTTTTAGACTAGTAATGATAGTGTTAAATCTAGCAAAAGAATTATCTATCAATTCCTCTTCCGGAATCGTAAATTGTTCATATTGTTGAACAAGAAGATCTATTTTGTTATCATTGACTTGACTATTACCTTGGTGAGTGATTAATAAAGTATCCAAAATTTCTTTTGCGGTTTTACACATAACAATTCTTTTGTATTCTTTACATGGCAAAGCATTATAAAATACCATTTTAGCTTTATTATTTTTAGCGAGTTTCTTTTTAAGATCATTGCTTTGTTTGTCAAATGGTACAATTTCATCCTTTTAGTTTCGGGATTATTTTGAATAGGAGGAAAATTACCATAGGTGATAACATGCCAAAGATCTAGATCTTTTGATTTCACATAAGTTTCAAATCTATTTTTCCAATAAATAAATCCATCACTTTCCCCATTTTGTAAACCACATTGTCTAAAGCTTTGTTTTTCTTTTGTAAATCAATGACTTCATCAAGATATTTATCTTCCTTTTGCTTAGACTCCTTTTTTAAACATTCAACTGTTGTTGATAAAATCTTATGACTTTCAACAGTTGCATTGAGTTGTTGTTTTAATGAGTGTATTTGTTTTTCAAAATCTGAGACCTTTGCATTTCTGTCAACAATAACCTTTGATGTCATCAACAATCTAGTTAAGTAAATAAATAACAATAAGTAATAATGTAAATTTGTAAGACAAGAGATAAGAGTTAGAAAGATCAAACCACAACACACGGATTTATAGTGGTTCGGTAACGAAGCTCCTCTTCGCCCTACTCCACTCCTCGAGTACCCAACTGGAGAGTTTTCTTCACTATGTCAACAAACTTCCATTAGGCGAAGAAAATCGTACACAAGTAGCTTACACCAATTTCTGACACTTAGTCAAATGTCGAGTCCTAATCTTTGCTAGAACCAATCTACCACACACTTGTATTTTGAGGCCTAAAATACTAACCATCCTTACAAAGGATTCACTTCACCTAAGTGCTAACACGATCAACCTGATCTAACTATTACACACAATCACAAGAGATATAAATGAATTACAAGATACACCACAATCGTAACTACGTTACGTAAACACTAAGCTATAATACTTTGTAGCTTGATGATAAGAAGTATTATTCTCTTACACTTGAAGATATAAGCTTGAATCACTTGGAAACAAAAGCTTAAGATTAAATGATCAAAGAATTTTAGGAGATATATAAATTGATTTAGAACAGAAAGAAAGTAAGTGCAAAAAGTGAAAAATCTGCGGGGAACAGTCCACGATTTATAGGCAAAGTTGGGAGCCGTTTTACATAGCCGGCCCCTTTAGCTCCCTTGTCGGCCCCCTTATCACTAAAGGGGCCGCCCCTACCTATAAGGGGGCCGCCCACAGTAGGGCGCTCCCATTTTTATCTTTTCCGGTGGAGATGTTTCCTGGATTAGTTTTATTCAATTTTAGGGAGAAAATTTGAATTCAAAATATTTATTTTGAATAAAATATTTCTTATAAATACAAAAATATTTTTTATAAGTTTTAAAAATGTTTGTTACATTTTATAAAAATGCAAGGTTTAGGAAAAATAAAAATTTCTTTGATCACAAATAAATTAAGCATTTATTTATTCATATCTTTAAGTGATTAATTTTCGAAATGAAAATTTACTACTAATTACTTGTTTAAGTTTAGTTTTACATAGAGCGTTTTTACATTTTGTGATTATCAAAACGTAAAGAAGTCAAAAAATATCAATAATGTTTTTAGACATTATTTCTATCAACAAGACTCTCAACACAGTCGAATGTAAATACTACTGGATGGGTTTTAATGGGCTAAAGTAATAAACACTTCCTATTACATTTTTGTGACTGAATCTTTTATTATATATAGATGCATCAATAAAAAAAGTTATTGAATATATTAGATTATTAGATGCCCAATATCACATGCATCTATTTAAATGTCGTTGGAAACAAACAACTTCTTATACTCCCTTCATCGCAAATTAATAGTCTACGTTTCTTTTTTGAGATGTCCTAGTTTAATTGTCCACTACTAAAAATAGATAGAGAAATTTGATCAAGTTTACTATATTACCCTTATTTAAAAGTATTATTACAACCTTTAAAGAAGACTTTAATTAATTAACAAATAGTAAAACTGTCATCTGCTAGAAAGTAAGAAAGATAAAACAGTAATAAATGCACGTTTTCTAAACTGTGTGTTTTTTTGTCGGGGGATAATAATTTTGAGACGGATGGAGTAACATTTTTTAACGAACGAATTTCAAATTAATTTGATTATCAGATAACTATTTCCATTCCACTACATAATCAAACCTATACCAATAGTGATTCTTGCTGACAAACCAATCAGTACCCTTACTAATTATATACTATCTAAATTATTCACTTGTAACTAACCATCATGGGGTCGTCCTACGTATGACTTGTGTGACTATAGAAGCAATCATATGCAAGAAAGCAAGGGTATCAAATATCCATATAATACGAGTATAATATAACAAATAACCAATTTTTTTAATAGAATGGGAAATTATGTTTAGAGGTTGTCATAAGTGAAATTCATATTGTATTTTTTTAAGGCGATCTATTCAAACCAAAAAACCAAAAACAAAACAAAAGCATCCACTCTCAACCAAGCTGGTTAAAAGGGGACCCAATAAAACAAAAGAAAACACATACACATGAGAAGGACAAGAGCCTATGACTGATATGTCGTTGTGTGGTGTATATTTTATTGATTCAAGTTTTAAATTTATATTTTGCCGACTAAACCAAAAATAACACTTTAACGGGCAGTGTGCCTGATCGGTAGTAGTTTCGTGGTAAGTAGGGTGTCGAACACTTGAAGTGAGGTTAAATCTTTCAATTTAATAAATATATTGGATATCTAGTCTATGTTAATTCTATTCTATTCTAAACCTATGTCAGTCTTAATCCTAATTCTAACAGGAAAAGGGGGTTTACAGCCTGACAGACTGGCACGGTTTAGTTGGTGACTACAATCAATTCAAGGCACTTTAACCCACGCAAGCAAATAAACAAAAGATAAAAGATCGGTCAAGCCAAATATAAGAAAATTGTATTAACCATTATTAATCCGATTAGAAAGTTAGTTTGTTTATTAAGTGCAATGATTTCTTCTCTTGAGGTGGCATATCATTCTTAAGACTTAGGCGTTACATCATCCTAAGACCTAGACACATTAATTCTGTTACAATTAGCATCCGCATAAAGCATCCTTGTTCGCTGATTATAATCTATCTTAGGGATTAAAGCAATGGTGATCTTGTTAAACCCTAGCTCATAGAGACTTTACCCATTTATCGCTTAATGGTAATTTATACACTAGTAGTCCACTTGTCCAACTATACAATGGAATCAGAATGTTATTTGTTGAATTATCTAGGTTCACATGCTAGTCAACACGATCAATAAACTATTGGCAATATCCAATTAACTAGTTAAGCCCAAAGCGTATCCTAGACACAGATTTAAAAGGACAATATTTGTGATCCTATGATTCTAGATGTATAAATTACTATATGGAGAGCTATCCCAGACTCTAGATTTACTTGGTCCGTATCACTAGATCCAGTTGAATGATAGGTCGCATACAAAAGCGCGTAAACAAGTATAAATTGATAAACATAAACAAGCATTCAACGATAAATCAAGAAATC
>BQNB010019036.1:39431-67390 GCA_026074375.1 Tanacetum coccineum
AAGAAAATGTCTAAGAAAGAACTACTCAGGCTTGATGAAGAACTTGCCTTTAAGCTACAAGCTGAAGAAGAAGAAGAAGAAAGACTTGCCAGAGAAAAAGCTCAACAAGTTAAATAAGCCAACATAGCTTGGGATGATGTTCAGGCTAAAATTGATGCTGATTATCAGTTGGCTCAAAGACTGCAAGCTCAAGATCAAGATGAATTGACTGATGAAGAAAAGGCAAGATTGTTTGTACAATTCTTAGAGCAAAGAAGAAAACATTTTGCAGCTAAGAGGGCAGAAGAAAAGAGGAACAAACCACCAATAAGAGCTCAACAAAGGATTTATCTAAAAAACATGGAAGGATGGATGCCCAAAAGTTTAAAGAACAAGTCCTTTGACAATATTCAAGAATTATTTAACAAAGCAATAAAAATGGTGAATACCTTTGTTGACTACAAAACTGAGTTGGTAGAAAAGAGTTCCAAGAAGGCAGAAGCAAAGATAGCACATGAGATCAGTTTAAAGAGAGCAGGAGAAGAGCTGGAACAAGAAAGCTCTAAAAAGCAAAAGTTGGAAGAAGACAAAGAGTTTAAAGAGCTTAATCAATATATGGAAATAGTTTCAGATGATGGAGATGATGTAACTATTGATGCTACACCTTTATCTACTAAATCTCCAACCATTGCTGACTACAAGATCTACAAAGAAGGAAAGAAAAGCTATTTCCAAGTTATCAGAGCAGATGCTAAGACTCAGATGTATTTAACTTCTGGAAAGATGCTTAAAAACTTTGATAGAGAAGACTTAGAAGTTCTTTGGAGTATAGTTAAAGCAAGATTTAAGAAGACAGAGCCAATGAATTACATGGATAATTTCTTACTTCTTAATTTGAAGACCATGTTTGAACATCATGTTGAAGATAACGTATGGAAGAATCAACAAGGATTAGTTAAAGTGATGAACTGGAAGCTTTATGATTCTTGTGGAGTTTATTGTGTAACAATGCATAACATGCTATTTTATCTGTTGGTTGAGAAGATCTATCCACTTACAAATCACATACTACATTAGATGTTGAATGATGTGAAGCTTCAAGTTGATTACAAATGTGAAATGGCATTTGAGATTCTTAGATTGGTCAAGAAACATCTTAAGGAAGGCTATGTACCTAAATGAAGTGTTTGGAAGCATCCTCTTGGTGATTGATGAAGCTTTGAATGAAACTTGATGATTTTGAAGAAGAATATCAAGTTAGGAGAGGATTGTTGGGATTAAAAGCCTTCTTGAAGTTACTGCTGCTAAGGTTTGTGTTACTGCTGCTAAGTTAAAGTTAGTAATGTTCATTAAATTTTATGAAAAATATGCTAAGTAGTTAGTGCTGCTATTATAAAGTTAGCACTGCTAGTTCACAGTTACTACTGTTTGTATATATTAGTACTGCTAGTATAAAGTTAGTACTGCTGGTAAAGATTGAAGAAAATATTCTAAGTAGTTACTACTGCTTATACATAGTTAATGCTGCTGGTGTATAAGTTACTACTGCTTGTGCTAAGTTAATGTTGTTAGTACAAAAGTTACAACTGCTCAAAGATTAAGATTGCTGAAATAGTTTCTACTATCAGAAGAGAATGGATAAAGACAAAAGAAAGGATAAAGATTGATTGGAGATCAAGATTACTTATGTGATAAGTATTAGTTATTTATAGAATAGATCATATAGAATATTCTAAGTTTTAGAAATATATTGTAAATCAACTAGGACTCCTTGGTGTATAAAAGGATGTCATAGGGCAGAGAGTTCGTATTTGTATCAAATCCAAATGAGTCATTCATAAAGTTATTATAGCTTCAAGGTTTTGTAACCCTAATACTAGGAGTGTATTCTTATTATTTGTAATAATAATATTAGAGATTTTATTGTTTGTTGAATTATATGTTCATAGAATTGTGTTCATAGAGTTATTGTTTCATTAAGAATTCTTCTTATTAATTAAAGATTGAAGAATACAAGTAATCTTTGATATGAGATAGGAAGGAACTTAGTGAGAGAGAGTGGAAGGAAGGATGTATTCTAGAGAGAGAAAGTAAGAAACATGTAATTCATAAGTGAAATAAGAATACAAAACCAACCAACACCCTCTCCAAAGCATGGAGATGGTATTTATACTTACAAACATAATCGGCCATGGGCCTTAATAGGCTTTCTATGGGCCTTTGGGCCATATTAGCTTAATTAACTTAACTACGGGCTTTGACTATTCTACATTGGAAGTGACCGATACTTTTCTTGTTTCTAACAATCTCCCCCTAAGGGAGGTCACTCCAATTTACAAAATTTAATCCTAGCATACTATGCTTTGTCTTTAGTCTTCAGCTCGTAAACTTCATTTCTTGATTTACTCTTGTGAATATGTTGTAGTGATTAGTGACTTTGGGATCGAGCTTGTTCCTTTATCTTTAACTTGTATGTGAGAATGTGATCTTGAGCATCTTGAGATCATCAACCAAGCATAATCTCTTCGCCATCTTAATGAACTTTGCCATCTTGTGAAACTTGTGACTTTGGACCGACATGCTCATACCTTTCTTGATTTGTTGACTTGAAAAGCTTTAATGTTGCATCTTTCTTGAAATTCTTTAACTTTAACACTTCGTCACTTCGAGAAAGACGTTCGGTATCAGAGTGACGGAAACTTCTTTGAAATTCTTTGACTTTAATACTTTGTCACTTCAAGAAAGACGTACGGTATCAGAGTAGCGGAAGTCTTGAAACATGTACTTGAGCTTTCATGATGTCTTTATGTTTGTCGGTCTGGTATGAGCATGTGGCTATGAATCTTGTGAGTCAGCGGGAAACAGGTACCTTCACCACCATCTTTAAGTTTCCTGCAATAAAACAGTTAGCAATAAAGCGGGGGGACGAATATGGCTTTGTCATTCGCCCGTGTTTGGTTGGAGTAACCTTCGAATCCGTGAGGATCGACCTGTGATCAGGTAGATTCAATTTAAGAAGAATCTCCTTGACAGGATTTCCAGCTGAAGTATAGAATCTTTCTAACACATGTGTATTAGATTCATCAAACTCAGCATGTTCTCATTATCGGAACGTCTCAAAGCAGACAACACGATAAGAGTGAACCAGCGAGTTACTATCTCACCGATTGAAGTAAAAAATTGATTTGAAAATCAATCGACGTGTCACTTGCTAAAGTGGTTTTGTGACACATCGAGAGTGTTAATCATTTCAAAATTCATCATCAATCGTCAATTCATAACCTGGAACAAGTTTGATTCTTATAGAATCGCACCATCGTTTCTTTCCAGTTGTCACAAGTTTGATTCATAAAGAATCGCACAAGTTACCTACCATGAGCTTGTTTGATGTTGACTCAAGCAGGATTTCCATCTTCATTGTGAATGAAATCACTCGGATGTTCTGGCAAAATCACAAGGATAATGCGTAGGACTCTTAGTATATATCTTGTTATTCACATTGTGTGATTTAGCAAGCTTAATTTGACAAGTGTCCTAATGAGATTTATGGATGATCTCTTTTGGCTCTAGACTCAATAGTGCACTTTGATTTTAGTGATCGGAGGCTGGAGCAGACTGCCACCTTTTCAATATCAACTAACTCGGAGTGAGAAAGTCGATAGAAATGCGTGTAATCTCCGTGAGAAATGAAACAAGAGTCTTTTGAGAGACCTTGAGTGGCTAGGGAGGGTTGTGTATAGCGTCACTGGGTCCATGACAATCTTCAATGTCAGACAACACCTTAGTGTTTTCGACAGTTTATGTATTGACCCGGTTTCTACCTAAGTGTATGGAGGGCTTCTTTCTTTACACCCTTTATCCTTACATTTCTTTTTCATTTTTCAACCCCTTCAATGCTTACCGAGACTTCATAACTAACACCTTGTTGGGTTTGTTCCAGTGTTAGCTCCATCTCAGTCAGCATTATTTCCTTTTCTCACTTTTTCTCCTTTTATCATACCTAAGGACTTCTACACTACCTAGTGGATATCCCTGGGTAGATCCCTCCGGTTCTGGCTGGATCATGAGATTTGAATACCTATACCTAACTGATATGTGTGATAACACATATCCGTTTTATATCAAAAATGACCCATAAAAGACAAAATTGTGCTTAAAATGCTTGTATATTGCTTGTTTTGTCTTTGTGATTATGTAGGTACAGATATAACAAGAATCGCAAGAAAACGGTCAAAACCGGACAAACACAGACACGGGAACAGATAGAGTGTACAAGAGCCGAGAGAATGCTTTCAAGGTTAACCAAAGTCAACCATTGGTCAACATTGGTCAACTACAAGAAGACAAAAACATTCAAATTACCCAAATCAGCTATGGCTTAATAATTTCCGGCTTATACATGTGGGCTTTAGACTTATGATTTTCGGTTTATATATGGGCTTATTGAGTTAAGCAAATTTCGGTTCACATATGGGCTTATTGGCTAAATGACTTCCGGATTAAATGTATGGGCTTATGATGCTAAGTTATTCGGGCTTATTAGTGTTATATGGGCCGCGTGGCCCAAGAGTTCAACCGAGGCCCAATGGGCTCGGTATCCATACTTGAGGTATGTTGTGTGTGCGTTAGGCCCAAGACCAAGCCGAGGCCAATGGGCTCGGTAACATATGTGTATGATCGTGACTGGGTGATTTACGATAACTACAACCGTCGGGAAATTGTATAATTACTCTAAGTGCCTTTTATACCTTAAACTTTCAAGTAATGACAATATTGACCCTTAACTTATGGAGATGACATTTTAGACCCTTAAACTTTAATTAACTACAGTTTTACCCTTGAAATCATGAAAATGACATTATGTCCCCAATTATAATTAATTACCAATTATAACCAAAGCATATTAAATAACATGATTTATCTAACTAATTAAAATAGATTATTATTAATCCAAGACACAGAAATGGAAACCTGCTATTTTTAGAAAGTTACTATTTATGGAAACCTGCTATTTTTAGAAAGTTACTAATTATGGAAACCTGCTATTTTTAGAAAGTTACTATTTATGGAAACCTGCTATTTTTAGAAAGTTACTATTTATGGAAACCTGCTATTTTTAGAAAGCTGCTATTTATAGAAACCTGCTATTTTTGGAAACTTACTAAATAAGGAAAGTTACTACTTTTAGAATATCAAGTATAATAAGATACAAATCATGGTATCCAATAATCCAAGAAACATACAAGTATACTAATCAAGGAAAGTTACTAAAAATAGAAAGCTGCCAAAAATGGAAAGTTACTAAAAATAGAAAGAAACTTAAATCATGCACAAGTAACTTATACAAGCTCTTTATCATGTAGCACGTGTGAAGACGGAGTGATATCTTTCTATTTCTTCCTTTCACTGCTTCATTGTCCAGGTACGGATATTCCGTCCTTTCAGTAAGGACATTCCTTCTATTCATGATTCATTTCCCCAGAACTGCTATGCTTCCCCATTTCTATGTTTTGCCATGATTTATTCCATGTTTATTTCATGTCCCACTGCCCGAGCTATATATATATGCATGACCATGATTTATGTGACTTACCACCTAGTTATGGAGGTACCATGACCATGACACTTGAGGCACCTGTGTCATGACTCTTTCGCGTTGAGAGTGATTTCACGCGGCGTCCCTTTTCATGTTACTTTATTTCATGTCTGGCCATTATTATTCGGGGCGTATGGGTGCATCCTAGTTTACATGTTTATACGTTTCATGGTGATTGGTTGGTGTGTGCTCTACATCCCATCACATTGGAGTTGATCCCTCCACCCATTTTATTATAAGAGGTCACCCCTCTAGTACATGTTGAGGCATCCCCTCTACTTTATGCATGTATGCACGTTATTATTATGTATGATTATATGAGCTCGTGGGCAAACCCTTATTGCTATGTTATGCTACCTATGACATTCCATTATACTTTTACATCTTAACAACCATGTTTTACATGTTCATTGCTATTCTTCATGACATATTTCTCCAGGTTCCTCATGACACTCATGAATCTTTCCGCTGCTTTATATTCCTTATCCAGGACTTATGTTTATTATTTCATTATCATTATATCCGTTCACTGAGCGTTATGCTCAGCCGTATTCTTTTCATGTTTCTTACGGCAGGTAACTAGAGGGAGTTGGGCATGAGAGATTGTGCTTAGGAAGAGACCCTTTAGCTTCCCTTCTATTATCGTTGACACTTGCAAGACTTATGTTTTGGACACATGTTTTGTTCTTCAAACTTCCTTTACGTTTATGCATGTTAAACTTCATAATGGGAGCCGATGTTTGTTTCCGGCTTTCCACCTTGTTACGTTATCAGTTATGTTTTATGCCTTTTATGCTTTGATATGACGCCATGGTTATGAAGTGATGCCTTTCATCAGAGAGGGGCGTTACACATATCCCCACAAGGATCCAAGAGCTTATCTAAAAATAAGCTCAAAGGTCCCTGTAGGGCCTGTTTGGTTTTAAGTTTTCTATAAGTGCTTATTTTGAATTTCTAACTTATGGCTTGTTCTGTGTGCTTATTCTTGTTCATTTAGCTCTTTAGGTTAGTATTAGCTTATTAGTAGTTTAATTTGTCATAAACTTAGCTTATTGTGGTCTTTTAGATTATTAGTTTTAGAAAAAGAACCAAAAAATAAAGTTAAGTGTTTCTGTCAAGTTATAAGCTGTTTAACAGCTTATTTAGGGCTTTTCATAAAAAGTTTCTTTTATTAAAAGTGCTTATTTTTAGCTTTTCTAAAACTTTGCTTTTATAAGTTTTTAAAAAAAAGGAAGGTGGAAATCGGGGGTGAGCAAGACTCGAACCCCCGACCTCAACACCCTCAACCCTTTTATAACACACACCACACACTCCACTACCAACGCGCCCTGGGGTCTTTTTCGTTAAACATTTACACAATTTAATTTTTATACACGTTTTCTCCTCATAAGCTTTATAAGCTGTTTAAGCTTATTTCGTGGCTTATTCATTAAGCTGTGACCTCAAGCTTATTTTTCCTAGGTTCTATTTAGTTCAAGCTATTTTCTGTATTTTTTCTAGAATTTTTATAATTAGTTTAGTATTTTTAAACATTTATTTTTATTAAAAACTTTAAAAAATCATAAAAAAATAGAAAAATAATCAAAAAAATATAAATCTTTTTTAGAAAATTTTCTTTTATCGTAAAGTTTATAGGAAAATTACTTTTGCCTTCGTAGGGTTTAATTTGAAATTTTTCATTTTTTAAAGAATGGGATTCGTTCCCGTTTACATTTTTCGTGTTTTAAAGCTTATTTTAATTCCGTTTTTGTTCTAGTTTTCTTTAAACTTACTTTTTAGTCAATTAGAGTCCATTTAAAAAGAAAATTTTAATTTAGGTTTAATTTTAGAAATTTAGGATTTTTAACTGCCGTTTAAGGTTCGCGTATTGCGTTTTTAGTCAAAGTTTGATTTCCCGTTATTTGCTTTCGTGCTTAATTGTTATAATTTGCTTATTTTAAATTGTAAAAGTAGATAATCAAATCAATCTTTGTCTCCAATTCAAATCATTGTCCGAACAACAAACGTGGTTTTAATTTCACAAATCGTTGGGGAATAACGACCCGGGAATCATACTTCCCGGTTAATATACGTATTATATTATATATATTTGTGAAGATTTTCCTTTTTACCTTTGTCCTCAAGGGTAATTTGGTAATTTTCCATCATATTATATATTTTATTATTACGTGTGTTGGTTTACTACGAATCAATTTTTGGCGCCGCTGCCGGGGATTTGTGATTAAGATTCTCTCGTTTGAAGTTTGTTGATCGTGATTTGAAGACCCTTTCGTTTTTGAAAGTTTTGTTTTTGTTAAAAAATCAAAAATAAAAAAAACCTAACCACTTAGATGTATACCAAAAATCCTAAACACCTAACCACTTAGATCTATACCAAAAACGCTAAACAATAATCCTCAATGGGTATATTTATCACAATGTGTTACACAAACTAAATTTAAACATATTTACCAAATAAACCCTTAAAACCCCTCCACCCTTAACACTTGGATCTATACCAAAAAACCCTCTAAACCACTAACCACTTGGATCTATACCAAAAACTCTAAACCCTAACATAAAATCTATACCAAAAACACTAAAACATCCTAACCACTTAGATCTATACCAAAAAAACCTAAACCCTAAACCATAAACCACCTATACACTTTAGATACTATACAAACAACCCTAAACACCTAACCACTTAGATCTATACCAAAAACCCTAAACACCACTTAGATCTATACCAAAAACTCTAAACACCACTTAGATCTATACCAAAAACCCTAAAAACTAAACACTAAACCCTAAACCACTAACCACTAAAATCTATAAGAAAAAACCCTAAACACCTAACCATTTAGATCTATACCAAAACCCTAAACCCTTAACCACTTAGATCTATACCAAAAACCCTAAAACCATAATCACTAAACTCTATACCAAAAACTCTATACCAAAAAGCGTAAAAACTAAACACTAAACCCTAAACCCCTAACCACTAAAATCTATAATAAAAAACTCTAAACCCCTAACCACTTAGATATATACCAAAAAATTATTGGATCTAAAATATAATATAATATCACAAGAGATATAAACATCAAATATAAATACAAAAACTATTGCATTGATAATAACATAATATCACAAGTGATAACAGATAAATGTCTAAATAACAAAAATAATCAGAAAATTTTATTGAAACCTAATGAAAAAAAGGGTTAATATATACGGAGGTTACTAAAGTTTACAAAAATGTTCGCCTAAGTAACTAGAGTTTCATTTTGTTCACTAGGGTTACTAAACTTATAAGAAGCATACCTCATTATAATTTCAGTGTTATTCGAGTAACCTGAATACATATTTTTTGATAAGTTAAGTAACATAAATGTCGCGTTTTTACAAGTTAGGTGATGTTTACGTATATTTTCATAACTTTAGTAACCTCAAAGTCATGTTTCATACTTATAGTAACCCAAGTGAACAAAATGAAACTCTAGTTACTTAGGCGAACATTTTTGTAAACTTTAGTAACCTCCGTATATATTAACCCTGAAAAAAATTCTTTAAAGAAAAATCCATGAGCTGTACTATTTTTTTTCTTTTGTGTATGAAAGTAAAATCATACTCGAACTGTGACAAAACACATCTTAAACTGAAACACTTCCAGAAGCACCGTCTCGGAGCCCACCATCTACATGATCACTGCCGCCAGGAACAACTACTTCAAAAGCACCATCTCGGAGCCCACCATCTACATGACCACTGCCGCCAGGAACAACTACTACAGGATATAAGACATCAACATCATTCTTCTGTGGACAAGTACGCCTATTGTGATCAGTAGATCCACAAACACCACAACCATTCTTTTTTTTATTAATTTTCTTTATACTTTTCTTCATTGATATTTCTCTTCCACTCTTGATACGCTTCTGCTTCTCACGTCCCTTTGGCCTTACACCTGTTGGATTCTTCACTTTAACCTTATCAGGCTTCTTAACACCTATAAATTCTTGAACAAAATCAGAAACTGTGCGGGTTGGAACAATTGGCAACTCAGCCTCGAGGTCAGACTTTATTGCTTTCATCTTGTTTACAAACACAGACAACTTTGGCTCATTATTCCTTGACATATGTACACATGAATCAAGTATGATAGAAGCTTAATTGCAGTTTTCAAATTGCTTCATTCTTCTCGCCATAACGGTTTTTTTTTGTTCCTCAAATCAGGTGGGATCAAATCCTTGGTCCAACGCCTCAATATATACTGATCTGGAATACAAGACACTTTGAAGTTCTTGAATACACAAAATATGTGTCGACATAAAATCCAGAGCGAACAAAAAGCTAACAACAGCAGGAAACTGAACCATCTCCTTTGTTATAAAGTACCTTCATAATAAAAACATATCATTATATCACAAGTGATACTTCATGTAACATTCTAATTAATACAAATAAAAACTGAAAATATTACTTTTGATACTTCAAAAACACTAAATAAAAAATTAGAAAAAATATCATTACAATCATATATCACAGGTGATACTTCATACCATATTTTTAACAATAAAACTAAAAAAATTGAAAAATATACATTGTGATAAATTATATTCAAAATGTGTACCTTGTAATGTCCTGTCACTTTTTGATGCAAATTAATCTCTTCCTCAACATTCTCTGAAGTACTTTCTTTGTCAATCACTTCTGGAAGACCAACAAGTTTTATTTTTTCCTCATCAATAATACAAACAGTACATCCCTCATCTGAACTTATACACGTTATTGAACATAACCAAGACCCTGCAACAATCTCTTTCTGGACACGAATAAAAAGGCTGCGAGTATAAACTTTAGCAGCATGCTGTTCAATAGGTAACGGTGTCAGCAAAGCAGGGAATGAATCAAACGACTGATGATCTAGTTTTTCTTGCGTGTGTCTTTTCCTTTCCATTGCAAACTCATAACAAAGCATAAACTTGACAAGTGTTGAACCCGAACTAGTGAAATATGAGAAAAATGAGTTCTCGCTCTCTGACCTAGAAGTAGTCCTCATCAACCCGCATAATGGAGAATCAACAAAGAAAGCGGGGACCCATGATGATCTGAGACGATACATTTTTGAAAGCCACTTGTGATTGACAAGATTAAATTCCTCCATAAGCTTATTCCATCTGTCTTCAAACTCCTCAGGCCCAATAAACATATTCCAAACGATCTTATCAAATTTATCCTTGAAATCAGTATCATTATAAATTCTAGACACAATCTACAAAAACAAAACAAAAATGAAGGAAAATAAACATTAGCATGCGATATATTAGACTAAACTTTAAACACAAAATACAAAAAAATAAAAAATAATAATAAATAAATTATCACTAGAGATATTTATTCAAACAGTCAATTATTAATAATAATATCTATTCAAACAGTCAAGTATCACTAGTGATAAATCACATGTACATCACATTAAACTTTGAATCACTATAAAAAAGGAAAAGACCTCATGATAGTCAAGTATCACAATTGATAAATAACATGTTATTATTAAAAAACAATCAAAAAATTAAACAGCAAAGCAATATAACAAGAGATACATGAAATGTAAATTACAACGGTTTCAAAAACAAATACCTTGGCTGGGATCTTCTACATGATATGCCACATGCAAAGCCTATGCTTAGACTCAAGAAACTCGACAGCAACAGCAAGTCACATCGCTACATCTTGATCAGTGACAACTATATTAAAAAGACGGACAAAAGCTTTCTTGAAGGCTCTAAGTAACCATCCATAAGCTTTCGTTGTTTCTTTCTTCAAAAGTCTCGAACCAATAGTAACAAATCTCCGGTGATTGTCTATAGCCGTAAAAGGCATAAAAACCATCTTGTACCTGATAAAAATCATAACTGATAATGAATTACAAAAATTATACAAAAAGCAGTTAAAAAAATATCTCAAAAAGATTTTAAACGTCAAGAAAGCATACTTGTTGGTTTTATATGTTGCATCAAAAGATACGATATCACCAAACTCCTTGTAATTGCACTTCGCAACTTCATCAGCCCAAAATAAACTACAAAGCTCAGCATCCTCAATGAAATAGTCAAAAGAAAAGTCTTTTGGGTTGAAATCTTGCCGTCTTTCTTTCCATCCTCAAGTTAGTAATGAGCATCTGACATCGCTATCTCCAATGAAAGCAGTTTTAAGCACGTGTGATCGGGGTGAAGTTCTTGAACTCAGTTTGAGTACCATGCACAAGTGATGACGAACCTTTCAAACCTGTATACAAATTATGAGCTCTCACAGCACCAATGTTTGCATTTGCAGCTTTGATAATAAACAGCTGCTCATTGTAAGTCAACTTCTTCTCAGACAAGTGCTTATACTCAACCCTATCAAGCTCATGATTGTGTTCAACATCAAAAGTAGTAAGAGTATACTTTGAGGTATGAGCAACCATATCAAACGCAACACGTGCCTTACAACCACAAACTCTAAAGTTTGAAGACCTTACTTGTCTATCATTCTTATTAGGATCTAAAGTATTCAACCAAACATCCTTCGGACACCCTTCCCTATTACAAACTATATACTTCTGTTTCACATAACCACACTTCAATCGTTTCTGACAAGATAATCTAATACCAAAACCTGCTTCTGAAGCGTATTTCCTATACATCTCAATGCATTCATCAAGACTATCATAAACAGTCCTCAATACTGGTAACACACTAGCAGAAACTCTAGAAACCCAATAAACTGATCCGTCGAGAGTGTCAATAAACTCATGATGAGAAACAGCTTTAGGAGTTTTCAAACTATTAGAAGCTGAAAACAAAAGGTAATAAAACACACAGTAAATATCACTAGTGATACAATACATACCACATAATAAAAATCTTAACCAGTAAATATTAAAACATTTCAAATATCACTAGTGATACAATACATAACAAAAAACAAAAATGTTAACAAGAAAAAATCAAAACATATCAAATATCACTAGTGATACAAACACATAACAAAGTAAACATGAAAAACTATCAAAATAACAAAGATATCACAAGTGATATTACGCATACGGAGTTAACTAATAAGCAGATTAACTAATAAGCAAAATAATACTACAAAATAAGCAAAAATAACACAAAATAAGCAAAAATAAGACAAAATAACAATCTGTTTAAAGCAAAATCAACATGTTAAAAACTAATTACACTAATAGCTTAATTAATAAGCAATATTAAACTATAATGAACAGATAATCAATAAATTAAACTATAAAATAAGCAATATTACACTATAATAACCAATTTACTCACAACTTGCATTATCATTATGAAACGAATCACATCCAATATTAATGGAACTGCTAACAGATACAACATGTGAATTACTAGCAGCTACATCATATTCTTCTGAGAGTGAACTTGCAGGTTGATTCAAATCGAAAACAGCCATAAGAGATAATGAATGATGATGATGATGATAATGATCGATTGATTATGATGATAATTAAATGAACGATTAAAGATGATGATAATAATCGATTAATGGTGATCGAAAAAAATGATGAAGATCGGTGTAACCGATTGATGGAGGGAAAAGGGAAAACGGTGAGAAACGGTTAGAGAGAAAACGCACACTAACTGTGTGAGAAAAAGTGACGAAAATAAATAAAAGAAATTAAAAAAAGACTTTATATAGTGGCAGAAAATTAGGTTTATTAACTTTAAATCTTAGATTAATCCCCACCTACTAAATACGCAATAAACTTTTTCAAACTATTATTAAGTGAAAAAAAAATTAAGTAAAAAAAAAGTTAAGGGACTAACAATGAAAGTCCAACGCGAATCACAGGGTCCATTTCTGTAATTTTTAAAAATGGAACCGGTCAAATAGGTCAAATTTTAGTCAATAGCCGGTCATATTACATATATCGTTCAAAATTTGAAATTTATTTGGCAATTCTAGTACTATATTTAGTAGGTTACGTATTTCGTTCTTTTTGAAAAAGTTTGAAAAAAACTAAAATCGGGCTGGCCCAAAATAGGAGCCCATTACTGTAGCACCTGGCCCACAGTCAAAACGACTGCGTATTAGTCACCGAATGTGTATATTTATAATATGATATTTTTAAAAAATTTTACATAATTAGTTTTTTAATTGCTTTTTTAGAACATATATGATGAAAAGTATCACATAGTTTCATTATAACAAATAAGATGAAACGAATCAAGGAAGTAAACCAACATATATATGCTAATAAAAACTTATCTCCGTATAACATAAATTTGGATCGCTTTGGATTTCAAGTTATCACATGTTTGATTTTTTTAAGATCGCTCATGTTACTTACTGAAGTGTTGTTTGATGTTAACACTGGAAGAATTTTCATTCGTCACTGTAAAATACTAAAGAGTATCACTCTGAATGTTCTAACAAGATCTGCTGATAATGCGTAAGACTCTTTGTTATAACTTGTGTTCTTTATTGTGAACACGAAGTGTATTTTCGAATTGTGTCCTAACGAGATTTATAAATTGATCTCTTTTGGCTCTAAACTCAATAAGTGCGTTTTGGTTTTAATGAGCGGAAGCTGGAGCTGACTGCCACCTTTTCAATATCAACATTTCTCGGAGTGAGAAGTCGATAAATGATGTGTTTAATCTCCGTGAAAATTGAAACAAGAATCTGTTGAGAAAAACTTGAGTGGCTAGGAAGGGTTGTGCATTGCATCACTGGGTCCATGATGTCTTGTCTTCAATACCAAATATCATCTTTGCGATGTCCGATAAATTATGTAGTGACCCGATTTCTGCCTAGTTGTGTGGAGGGCTTCTTTCTTATTACCCTTTAAATCATATTTCTTTTTCATTCTTCAACCCCTTCAATGTTTACCAAGACATCATTACTATCACCGTGTTGTAATTGTTCCGGTGATAACTCATGGCTTAGTCAACATTTTTCCCATATTCTCATTCAGCTCCAACTTACCTAAGGACTTCTAATCTATTTAATGGAATGTCTTTTGGTAGATCCCTCCGGATCTGGTTGGATCATGAGATAATACATAACCTTACCACCTTATAACTTCATCATTGTCATGAATTAGTAGGTTGTTGGGTATGAGATCGAATCCATAAAAACCGATAAAACCATAAAAACCATTCGAAAATCAATCAAAGTGTTTGTAAGATAAATTAAATTTTTTGACACTTTGATAGTTTTATCTTTTTAAGAAAATGCCCCCCCTACACATGTGCATCATTAAATGAAAGAGTTTTGCACAAGGAGAAAAGAGTTTCGCACTTGAGTCAAAGACGATCACATTTTATTATAATTTTCTCCCCCTCAAAGATAGCATACAAAATGATATTTTTGATACCAATGAAATAAAATGGCTATTTGAGAATTTTGAAAGCACATGGGAGAAAATGATTTTTGCATGATTATTATTGAAACTTTTTGAATGTCTTAAACAAATGAGAAAGCTAATTGTGTTCAACGTGTGTCAATATCTAAAACGGATGGTCACTAAGCCGCTAACGACGGTTTTCGAATACCCTCAAATGGACGCAACTCGAAGATGCTTACAACGCTCTTGAGTACCCCATACCGGATGCAACTTAGAACGCTAACAACGTTTTTCGAAACTTTCACACGTGAGAACAACTGTTTTTATCTTTGAAGAATTTTCTTTTGTTTAACAACATTTTTCTTTATGCTCCCTCTCAATAATACATATGCGTGTCACCACTTTTTCATTGTTAAACCGTCGAGTCAAAACGGTTCTATACATATATATATACTTTTTTTCATATATTTAACATGTGGTATTGTATAATCGTTATTGATAACCTTTTAAGTTAGTTTTAACTTTATTTTAAGATTATGTTAGTTCGTGTTTTAAGTTTATTTTATAACACTAATTATCATCACTTCAACTTATCAATTAAATTTAAAGAAGTTTATGGAAAAAAATTGTTAGATTTTTAATAAATAAGTCATGACCCGGCCGAGTTTATCAAACTGGGTCAACAAAAAACCGGCGATTCAATTCGCTTTTTAAACAAGCAAAAACCCTGTCACATTCGAACCGGTCTCTGTGCCAGTTCACGGATCAACCGGGTTTGAAAACATTGGTTTTGCTACAATCTGGTTCTGTTTTAGTTTATTATTCGAATTATAAACACCCTGTCTCATATGATGCAACTAAAACTCCACAATGGCATGACTTCTTGCACACAAATAATCTAAAACCACCATATGTGAGCATCAAACCAAACGTGTTAATCTCAAATTTTGCTTTTTTGGATTAGTAATTACTAGCTTTTAATCAAACATCCGTATTATTTACAACAAGATAATTCATGTCAGACATGTAAATCAAGACCAAACATTCCTTAAATTTTATGTTTACGTTAGTACTAGCATTTAATCGGTTTGTTTTCTGGTTTACCAAAAGGGAAATGATATGTACACATGGGATTTTGATTCATACACATAAAATTTAAATGTGTGGACAATATTACCCCTTCAGCTTTTTTAGTAGCCTCCCCACCCCATGTTAGTACACAATCTTCTTTCCCTGACCCCATCGTATCCTTCAGTCCTTCAAGACATCAAAATTGTGAAAGCATTTAACATTTTAACCATCATGTAGGCAGGGGCGGATTTGTAGTGTAGCACGGGTATGCACGTGCATACCCTCCGATTCGACGGGTTAGTGTAAAAAGAAAATTTTTTTTTAAATTTTTACATAGGTGCATACCTTTAAAAATAATGAAAAAATGAAGTGCATGCCTTAAAATTTTGAAAACTCAAAACGCTGGAAAATATTTACTAAAGAAAGCCCCTTTTCATTTTGTGTGGTCAAACTTGAAACACGAGACCAAAATTTTAGATACAAAAAGTCTCTTCTTATCTTTTCCTCTTTTGACCAAAGCTGAAACCCCTTTTCATTTCCCTCCAATTCTTCTTTCCAAGATACAACCTGTCAAAACCCTAACTCAATTTTGCCTCAATCGACTGATATAGTGCTTAATTGGAAGACATCCATTGTGTCTTTTGTTCTGCTTTCAAGAAAAGAGGTTTGTTTTGAGTAAGTGTTTCTATTTTTCTTTTTATAAAGACTTTGAAACATGAGAGAAGTTAGAGATCTAGAGATTAGAAAAGAAATCAATGTGTGTTTAATACCATTTAATGTATATTAAGTTGTATACCCGTTAGACTCACTTTCCCCAATTTCATTTTCATGATTCCCGATTTGTGTTATTGTGTATATTAAATAGCTTATAATTAATGACTTTAATAGTATGAATGAAAAACAATTGTACTTGTAACTTGTTTGTTTCTCTTTTAACTCTCTTACAATCTTTTGAAATTGATTTAATCTTGTACTTTAGCTAAGTAAATAATGTTTTTAAAATTTGGTTTAGGAGCTTAATATGTCGACAGTTAAAAAGAAAGTAAGAATATTGGATTGGTTTACTCCTATTCAAAAGAAAGCAAAGACACAAGATGGTTGCTTCTCAACACCACAACCATTAACTGATCCTTTACCAGAAGATACTGAAACTCGAACACGGAATGACAAGACTAATGATACAGAAAAAGAAAAGGACTTTAATGTTAGTGCTATTCCGCATGATCCGGGATTAAGAATAAATATCCTTGATTACAATCCTAACGATCAAGATGTGGTAAGAAGCGAATATATGGAAAGAGGACCTTGAAGACTACTTTGCAATCTTGGTAGATGAGTCTTCTGATGTATCGCATAAAGAGCAAATGTCGTTGTGTTTAAGGTATGTAAACAAAAAAGGAGCTGTAGTTGAGTGTTTTATTGGTGTTGTTCACGTGAAGGGTACCACTGCTGTAACTCTTAAAAAGGCAATTCATTCTTTACTTGCTGATCATTCCTTGAGTCCGTCTAAAATCCGTGGACAAGGGTATGACGGGGCTAGCAATATGAAGGGTGAAATTAATGGCCTTAAAACGTTGATCTTGAAAGAATCTCCATCAGCATACTATATTCATTGTTTCGCTCATCAACTTCAACTAACACTTGTTGCGGTTTCTAAAAAAAGCCTAGATTGTGGTTGGCTTTTCGAAACACTAACAAATCTATTGAATGTGGTTGGAGTTTCATGTAAAAGAAATGAAATGTTGAAAGAGGCACAAGCCCAAAATGTTGCACAAGCCTTTGATGACGATGAATATGCAAGTGGAAAAGGCAAGAATCAAGAACTTGGTTTAGGGAGGCCGGGTGATACTCGTTGGGGGTCTCATTATAAATTGATTAATAATGTCATTTCCTTGTATTCTATCATTGTTGATGTGCTAGAGAAGATTGGAGATGTCTCATCTAATCCGGATGATCAATTAAAAGCTGAAACCGTCTCTTATGCACTTGAATCTTTTGACTTTGTTTTCTTAGCACATTTGATGAAGAGATTATTTGGTGTGGCAAATGACTTGAATTATGCTTTACAAAAGAAAGATCAAGACATTGTGGAAGCTATGTCACTTGTAGAATTGACAAAAGAGAGACGTGCAAAAGATAAGGAATTGAAGATTGGAAGATCATCTAAAACTTACGATTTCCTTTTGTGAAAAAAATGGGATTGAAGTTCCTAATATGGAAGATGTTTATGTTCCCCGAGGAAGAAAAAAGCGTCGCCAACAACAGGTTACAAACCTTCATCATTTTCGAGTTAAAGTCTTCTGTACAATCCTGTGAACTAGCAACTACGAACGCAACTCAACAATCGATTTATATGAGGAAAACACACAAAGTTGCTAATCTGTATGGGAAGCTTAAGCCCTCTTAATTGTTTTAGTTCTTTCAATAGTAAACAGTTGATCACACTGGCTGAGTTCTATCCTAAGAGTTTTCAAATACATAATTGTCTCTGCCTTATGTGATCAACTTGACAACTATGATTCATGACATGAGAAAAGGATGAGAAGATTTTTAAAACATTGAAGGAAGTTGGAGATCTCTCACTCAACTTGTAAGGAATTACTACATAACATACAACATATGATCTTGTTTATTTACTTATTAAATTGGTTCTGATCCTTCCCGTTGCAACGGCTTGTTTTTAAGAACATTTTTCAGCAATGACCTATGTAGCAACCAAGTTACTGAATCGCATTTGTGATCAATTTCTAACGATTGCTTGAGTTGACTTAATATAGAGAAAGATGTATTTTTTTGAAGTCAGTGATGATACTATTATGAATTTCTTCCAACGTATGCGCTGTCGACGGGGAAAATTGTACTAGTAGCTTAGGAGTTTCTCACCTTCTTGGTTACTCTTTTCTTATGTATGCAAGTTTTAATTTTTGAACTATAGCTTAGGAGTTCTTGGTTTTTAATTGCTCTTTTTATAGTACTATTGAACTTTAACCGGTAACGAGTAAGTTTTTCGTTGTCTCTAATTTTGTTAGCTTACTGTGCTATCTTTTTCATTGCAATTATAACAAAATGATAAGAAGCTATCAACAAATATCATTTTAGCCGTTGTAACATACTGGAAACGACCCGAAAACATACCTAAAACCGACCCGAAAACTCGACCCGAAATTTTTTCAGGATGAAAAAAAAATCGTAGCAAGTCGAGTGCACACCCTAAATTGAAATCCTAGGTCCGTCACTGCATGTAGAGATGTACTACAGGAGTTGATGTATCGTCCTCTAGATATTATATGAAATTAAATTACCATGACAACCACTGGCACCGACCCTTACCGTATATTTTCAACCTTCCACATCTGCTAGCGAACTTCCGGCCACCGCCGTTTCCTTGAACCATATTGGATACAGAAATAAAGAAATATGTGTTCCACCACGTCTTAAGCTAAAGTGCTAAACAAAAATCAACCGGCTGGAGGAGCTGTGATAGTATAACAATAAAAAAACGAAAATGATACAAAATTAACATATTAAATAATCAATCAAGAAAATAATGAACCAAATTGGATATCAGAAAGAGTTTCGATCTTTATAACATATTCATATTCTCGTCTTCATGGATAATGATTTATTATATACATATACTATATTTGGATGAAAACGCTGCCGTTTTGTGCACTAAGCTACAGTAGCTACCATTAACCCGGCGCCAAGGGTCCGACCCCATTTTTTTTGTTGTTTTTCTATTTTCTTTAACCAGCAAATTTTAAAAAAAAAATTGCTCTGGCACAAAATAAGAACAAAATACAAAGTAGCTTTAATTATTTTGATCAAAAAATATCCGCGGTAAACAGCACGAGACAAACACATTAAGCTGATATACAAAAAATATACTAATTTCACAAAAATTAAAAAAATATATGCTCGGCACAAAAAACAAATTTTTTTACAAAAGTATATATATATCTGATCAAAAAATACCCCACGACATTACTGCCCAACACATAAGCCCATATAAAATTTTTTTTTATTAAACGATAGACACCTGAAAATACAGTCCGCAACAAAATATTAAAAAAAACAAAAATTAACACCACCGCATCAACGCGCGGGGACAATCAAATGCTTAACAACATATTCACCCAATCTCATAAAATTATATTAAAATAAACCCAAAATAGCCAAAACAACAACCTTTAAAAAAATTAACATAACATAAAAATTTTAAAAAATAAAACAGGTAACCAGGCCCATTGGGCTGCCATTTTGGAGCCGTCCCTTTAACAACTTAAATTTTGTTTAAGTAGGCCAACTTAAAAAATAAAAATAAAAAATTGACTCGTCACAAAATAGAAAGGTTATTTTACAAAAATTACTGATGTATCCAGAAACAAAAAATATCCGCGACAAGAGGCCCAACACCATAAGCCCATATAAAAAACTATTAAACATGAGACGAAAAAAAAAACCCGTTAAAAAAAAATTGCTCAGCACAAATAGAAAAAATATATAGATTTATTCATATAAAAAAATAAACACACGCATTAACGCCCACGCCTAACACATAAGCCCATATAAAAAAAAACTATTAAACAATGGAGACCGAAAAAAATAAAACCCGCACAAAATAAAAAATAAAAAATATTGCTCAACACAAAAAGGAAAAAAAATATATAATTTATCAGAATCAAAAAATACACACGATATGAACGGGCCAAACCATAAGTCCCATATAAAGAAAACTATAAACAACGAGACCAGGAGAAAATTAAACTGCAAAATTTTTTTTTTTTTTAAAATTAACGCCCCGCATCAACGCGCGGGCAATCATGCTTAAAAAAAACACCCACATCTATGATAAAAGAAACATCGCCCCGCAGCAACGCGCAGACAATTATGCTTGTTTTTCAATTATAAGTGGATTATTACAATACAAAAAGAAAATAATGAAAATTTGAGTTATGAAAATATGTTCAACAAAGATCGAAAAATTTCCCATTTGTTTTTTCCATAGTCTAAATGCCAATGGAACCAAAAATCCGAGAAAACGGTTTTTAAAATGATGAATAACACAGAATATCACTGGGTCATCTTCATTGTCAACTGCTGTTAGTGACAAAGTGAAGATTTAGCGGGGATGAAAGGGAACCAGGCTTGGCGGAAGGGAAGAGGGTTGAGCAAGGAATCTAGACGATTATGTGTACAGGGTAAAGGATCAAGTAATATAAGGGTATTATTTTACATGTCAGATAATTCATTTCGGCTGTTTGTAGCATTCGACACGTCTTTAGGCATTACAGCATTTTTCCACAAACCATTACACTTAAAACAAAAAGACACCAAAAGTAGATTCGATCATAGCAACAGAATTACATAACAGAGTAAACAGAGCAAGTCAACAAACCACATTGCTCATAATCTCATAACATCAAACTAATTATTCATAAAAACATTAACCACCACAAACACATTCTAACTCAATCCTCATTTCCTCAAGCAACCTGAACTTGGATCAGTTTGGGCTTCTTAGGCTCAGGAGGAGGCAGCTTCTCAACAGTAACAGTCAAAACTCCGTCTTGACAAACAGCTGAAATTTTCTCATTATTCGCATTTTCGGGCAAAGAGAACTTCCTCATAAACTTACCAATCCTTCTCTCCATTCGAACAAACTTTACATTTTCTTCCTCTTCACGTTTCCTCTCTCCACTTATGACCAAAACATTGTCGTCTTCAACTTCAACCTTGATATCACCTGATCTCAATCCAGGCATGTCAACTATGAAGACGTATGCGTTTGGATATTCCTTCACGTCTGCTGGTGTTGCTGCCATTGCTCTTGCGTCGCGTACGTATGCGCGTGTTGGTTCGGAGTTTGCTGATTTGTTGTTGTGGTTGTTGTTGTTGTTGGTTTCGTCGAGGATGTGATGAAGGTTGTGGAGGAATAAAGGTGAGTCTAAGCCCATGAAGATGTCCATTTTTTGAGTGTTGGGTTTTATGGAATTCGAATGTGATTTTTAAATTTGATTAGATACTTTACTCGATGACGAGTGTTTTGATGGTGAGTACTATATTTAAAGGGAAGAAGAAGATGTTTCTAGAAAGAAATGGAGAAGGGAAATGAGGAGGTTCTAGTAGTTTCGGTTAACGTCTGGAAGATATGAGATAAGTTTTGATCTAAAACATATTTTTGGAACAGAATATCGGTTAGGGTTTAGGACCATAAATTTCGAACATTGTTATATGTTACGAATAAATAAAACAAAGTTAAGGGTTATAGTTATATGTTACGAATAACTAAAAACTTATTTAGTTGTATTTTTTATAATATTTTTTAAAAAAAAAAAATTCTTATTTTCTAAATTTATATAAAAAAATACAAAACCACAATTTACAGTTCTTCATTTCTTTTTTACCCTAACAATATAAAACGTAAATATGACTTAAACCAAATAAAAAGTGAGTACCAATATTTTAACCCTATCTCGATGTGGCAAATGGGTCGGTTTTGGTCATGGGTCAAATGGGTCATGAATCATGAGCCAAACATGTCATGGGTCAAACGGTTTGGGTCAGGTTAACCCACTAAATTATGGTTTTTTCATATATTTTTGAACATTTTATACGTTTCGTTAGTCTTTTTACGTTTTCGTCGGATTTTTCCGTTTTTTTACGTTTTCGTCTGATTTCTTACGTTTTCGTCTGTTTTTTACGTTTTCATCCGTTTTTGTGCCATTTTTTTACGTTTTCGTCCGATTTCTTACGTTTTCGTCATTTTTTTCGTTTTTCGTCCGATTTCTTAAGTTTCCGTCCGTTTTTTTGCGTTTTCGCCCATTTTCTTACATTTTCGTTAGATTTCTTACGTTTTCGTCTTTTTTTACGTTTTCGTCCGATTTCTTACGTTTTCGTCCCTTTTTATACGTTTTCGTCAGATTTCTTACGTTTTCGTTCGTTTTTTTACGTTTTCGTCTGGTTTCTTACGTTTTCGTCCGATTTCTTACGTTTTCATTCGTTTTCAAACGTTTTCATCCTATTTTTTACGTTTTTGTTACGTTTCTTACGTTTTCGTCCGTTTTATTACGTTTTCGTCCGGTTTCTTACGTTTTCGTCCGAATTCTATCGTTTTCGTTCGTTTTTTACGTTTTCATCCGTTTTTAAGTTTTCGTCCGATTTCTTACGTTTTCGTCCGTTTTTTACCTTTTCGTCCGGATTCTTCCGTTTTCGTCTGCTTTCTTACGTTTTCGTCCGTTTTTACGTTTTCGTCCTGATTCTTCCGATTTTTTACGTTTTCGTTCGTTTTCTTACGTTTTTTACGTTTTCGTCCTGATTCTTCCGTTTTCGTCCGATTTCTTACGTTTTCGTTCGTTTTCTTACGTTTTTTACGTTTTCGTCCGATTTATTACGTTTTCGTCTTATTTTTAAGTTTTCGTCAGATTTCTTAAGTTTTCGTCCGTTTTTTACGTTTTCGTCTGATTTCTTATGTTTTCGTTCGTTTTTTACGTTTTCATCCGTTTTTACGTTTTCGTCCGATTTCTTACGTTTTCGTCCGTTTTTTACGATTTCTTAAGTTTCCGTCCGTTTTTTACGTTTTCGTCCAATTTCTTGAATTTTCGTCGTTTTTTACGCTTTTCGCCTATTTTCTTACGTTTTCCTCAGATTTCTTACGTTTTCGTCTGTTTTTTTTACGTTTTCGTTCGATTTCTTACGTTTTCGTCAGTTTTTTTACGTTTTCTTCCGATTTCTTAAGTTTCCGTCCGTTTTTACGTTTTCCCCTGATTTCTTACGTTTTCGTCGATTTCTTAAGTTTTCGTCCGATTTCTTACGTTTTCGTCCGTTTTTTACGTTTTCGTACGATTTCTTAAGTTTCCGTCCGTTTTTTACGTTTTCGTCCAATTTCTTACGTTTTCGTCCCTTTTTTTACGTTTTCGTCCCTTTTCTTACGTTTTCGTCTGTTTGCGTCCGTTTTTTCCCGTTTTCATCCTATTTCTTACGTTTTCGTCTGTTTTTTTACGTTTTTGTCTTTTCTAGGTTTTCGTCCTTTTTTTTTTACGTTTTCGTGGCGATTTTCTTAAGTTACCTGTCTGTTTTTTTTGATGTATTCGTACGATTTTTTTTCGTTTTCGTCTGATTTTTTACGTTTTCGTCTGTTGTTTTACGTTTTCGTCTGTTTTTTACGTTTTCGTCCGATTTCTCACGTTTTCGTCTGTTTTTTTTTCTGTTTTCGACTTATTTCTTACGCTTTCGTCCGATCTCTTAAGTTTCCATCCGTTTTTTACGGTTTCGCCCGTTTTCGTCAGATTTCTTACGTTTTCGACTGTTTTTTTACGTTTTCGTCAGATTTTTTACGTTTTCGTCCGATTTCTTACGTTTTTGTCCCTTTTTTTACGTTTTCGTCCGATTTCTTACGTTTTCGTTTGATTTCTTACGTTTCCGTTTTCTTTCGTTTTGGACGTTTTCTTTTGTTTTTTGACCCCTTTCTTTGTTTTCTTATGTTTTATACGTATTTATTAATTTTAATAAACAGATCAAAACGTAAAAAAAACAGACGAAAACGTAAGAAATCGAACGAAAACGTCAAAAAACGCACGAAAAAGTAAAACATCGAAAGAAAACGTAAGAAATCTGACGAAAACGTAAAAAACTAGACGGAAACGTAAAAAACGGAGGAAAACGTAAAAAACGGACACTACAATACGTAAGAAGAATAATCGGAACGAAAACGTAAAAAAACAGACGAAACATTAATAAAATGACGAAAACGTAAGTACTCAGACGAAAACGTAAAAAAAAAGGTCGAAAACGGTAGAAATATTGCGAAAATGTAAAAAAAACGGTCGAATACGTTAATAAACGACGGCATAAACATAAGAAATCGACGAAACGTAAAAAAACAGACGAAACGTACGAAATCAGACCACAAAAAGTAAAAAAAAGGCAAAAACATATAAAATAGACGAAAACGTAAAAAAACAGACGAAAACGTAAAAAACGGACGAAAACGTAAAAAATGGGCGAAATCGTAAGAAATCGGACAAAAAAGTAAAAAAAACACACGAAAACGTAAGAAATCTGACGAAAATGTAAAAAAACGGACGAAAACGTAATGTTAATTGAGATTTATATATGTTCGGTAATGTTAATTTCGAGTATACTACAAATTAAATATATGCTTATGATTCGGTAATGTTAATTTCGAGTATATTGCAAATTAAATATATGCTTATGATTGTAGTTAGTTTTTATTAATTTCATTTGTATTTTATTTTTTATTGTTTTTATAATCGTATACAAAGAGCTAATATGAAAAAAAATATTAAATATGAAAAGAAAAATGAGTGAAAATAGATCCATCTAAACAGGTTTTCAAAATTCTCAACTCTTCTCTAGAGAAGAAAAACCATCCCCTTCTCCAGGAATTTAGAAATAGAAAAACATGAAAAATTTTCCACAACTAAACACCACCTAAGCTACTTATTTTTCTACCAGAGAATTATACCGTTTTGAAATATATGATTGAAGGAGTTTATATAACACATGTTATCATCAAAAAAGTAAAAGCATGTGTATAATTCAACAATGTTGAAACTTGTTAGAAAAATAGAGTTAATATGAATGAGATATCGTGTTTTAAAGTGAGACACGTGAAACATAAAATCTGAAAATTTATTTTATAATAGATTTAAACTTATCAAATAAGTTTGTACAGAATATTTTGTGTCATTAAAAGATATGCAAATCTTTTTTGTTAATAAAAGATTTGCTTAAGTTGGGCAGTTATTTATCTTGGAAAACAAGACAACGTTTTCACTATAAATAGAGGCTCATTCATTTTATACACAACTAAAAATGCAACTCCACTGCAACCAAATTCCAGTAATCTTTTCGATCAGAAACACACAGTTTTCCGTGATCTTTCACGAAAGTATGTCAGGTCCGGCTGTACAACAACTTTGAACGTTGTACCCTGGGAAACAGACGACGAATATGTGTTAAGGGAAGCGTGTCCAACACGTGCCTCGTTAACGGCCTTTTATTGCTTTCTTTATTTATCGTTCATAGTGTCTGCTTCTATCCCCATTCTATCTGTTTTATTTACTGTTATTTAATTTCTGTTAATTATTATTAATATTAATTATAATTTGTTTTTATTTTAGTAAAAGTGTACATGTTTCCTTACAACCTTGATATTGGGCCGAATTGTTGGGCCTGAATCTAGTGGCTGTTTTATGGCTTTAGAAAATATATGGGCTGGCCCGGCCCATATAAATGGGTTACGGGCCAACCCAATAAGCAATGAAGGCACCGTTGGACTCGAAATCTCGTGCTCTTTTCAATGGCATGCTCGGTAAATTTTCATGACTTCATCTTGATTTTGAATAATAAGCACTCTTGATCGAAACGAACCCGAAAATACCCGTTTTTGCTTTGTTTTCAATCCATAGTACCTACAAAATATAAAAATACCAAACAAACATATTTGCAAGATAATTATCCATATTTTAGTATTTTTAGTCCGATTTATAGTGTTTTCCGGGGTTATAAAGATGTGTGTTTGCAGCACGGTTCCATCGAGAATCGTTGAAGAATAATTACCAAACGCTTAATAAGGGGACGGATGTGGCTAATGGTGGAGATAATAAGAATGGAGGTGGCTTTAATAACTCAGGTAATTCGTACGCTCATGTAGTGAAAAAACCTATAGTTCAGAAGGAGATTATTGACGATGTTCCTACAATGGTCTTGGATGAGTCATGTTTGAATAAGGAGGAGTATTCGCTATGCTTGTTGGGTAAGGTCAAGGAATTTGCATCATTAACAAATTTGAAGGTGGTGCTAGCTAAAGAAGGTTTTGATAATATTGAATTAAAATATATGGGAGGTTTTTGGGTGATGATTGTCTTTCAAGAGGAAGAGAGCATGAAGTCTTTTCATGTTAATAATTCAGTGGGATCTTGGTTCTCCTAAATTATTCAAGCTCATAATGATTTTATTCTTGAGGAGAGGGTTATATGGGTGGAGATCGAGGGGGTTCCATGTAAATGGTGGTCGAAAAACACTTTCAACCGTATTGCTTCCAGGTGGGGTACTATTCTTAACGCTGAGGAGTTGGAACAGGGAGGATATCACAGTAATCGATTATGCATATGTACGAAAAGTAAAACGGCTGTATTTGAGTCATTTAAAATGGCGTATCGTGGTAAGTTTTGCTGGATTCGTGCCATTGAAGTTCCAGGTTGGGTTCCGGATTTTGAGGATGATTGTGACAATGAATATGAGTCCTATGATGGAAATCATGCTGATGAAGGTCCAGGGGAGTACGTTGGAAAATTTAATGATCTGGAAGGGGAGAGCGACGTAGAAGAAGTTCCTGAAACAAAATTTGAGGATGAACCAGTCGATAACTTGGGTGATGACAAATCCATTCGGCGTAGTAAGACTCAGTCTGAGGATCCATTTGGGGTATACGAGTTACTTAATAAAAAGAAGAAAGTCTCGAATAATGAAGGCGAGTCCCATACTAGTCCTGCATACCCACCTGGCTTTACGCCTAATGACAACGGTGAGAATAATACTAATACATCCAATGTGGAGGCGGAAGAGCATAGACAGAATGAAGATAGGGAAGAGGGAGAATTCGTAGGCACACAGGATCAGACAAGAAATGATGTGGCTACTGACGCGAATGAATCTACATGTTCTGGGCACTTTAAGAAATCGGTTGGACCACGAACGGGTGGATCTATACTTCAATTAATTGAAGACCTTGTCAATGTGGGGCAAACTATGGGATATGATATGACGGGATGTATGAAAAATATGGAAGAAATCATTGAATCACAAGGAGTGGCTGGTGGTTATCGATGAATTTCTTATCTCTTAATATTCAAGGCCTAGCTCAAAAGGCCAAACAAGATTGGGTTAAGAAGTTGTGTTTATCGAATAAGGTGAATTTTTTGTCGCTTCAAGAAA
>BQNB010019037.1:2188-67388 GCA_026074375.1 Tanacetum coccineum
TTAACTCTATAACTACCAGACTTAAGTCTGTTTACAATAATTCCTAACACACGTCGATTAATTTAAACACGACTTTAACCCGTCACCTTGTAACATTTCATCTTTGGAACACGACTTTTGGAACCTGGCTTATTTTATTTTTCTTTTACTTCTTTTGATTTTGAATAAAATGTCAGCAACGAGACAAGGAATGAGTTCCGCGGATATTGAGCAGATTGTAGCCCAACTAGTTACTAATGCTATTGAAGTTACTGTTGTCTACGAGACAAAAATCCGCATGGCTCATGACTCGATGAATCAGGTCGTACGTCAAGGAAACACGGTAGAAAAGAATGCTAACATTAAGAGGAAATAGGGAAGTGACCACGGTAGGAATTTTGGCCAGCAACAAAACAAAAGACTTGAAGGTGTTAGGGCACACGCTACTGGGCCAGGCAACAAGAAAGGGTATGTTGGAACTTTACCCAACTAAGACGGGTGAAAGCTACACCAAACTAGGCCATGTACTGTGAGGTGCAACAACTGCAAGAGAGTTGGCCATACGACTAGAGATTATAGGACTTCTATTTCGATAACGACTTAGAGGCCCCCAATGGCAAATCAGAAACCTGAAGTTACCTGTTATAAGTGTGGAAAGCCAGGACATTACAAGAGTGATTGCCTGAAGCTGAAGAATCAAAACCGTGTGAACCATATTTGGAAGGTAAAAGCTCACGGGAACCCTAAAGTCATTGTAGATAATGCTAATGCTTAAGGAGAGATCTTCTCGCCTTGCATAGTAAGACCTAAGTTAAAGCCTTCTAGGACTATATTCCCTATGAGATTTACACTAGTACTTTCCTATGAGTTTTGTTGTATTATGTGGATGTGTTTAAATTCTCTACTAATTTATGTGTCGTAGCGATTCCATCAGTTATACTCCTTGAATAGTTACTGTTTTATAAACCATTTCACTATCGTTATGAAACTATATTGCTATCATCTTATAAACTATTTTGCTGTCATGTTATAAACTATTTTGATATCATCTTATAAATTATTTTGCTGTCATCTTATAAACTATTTCGCTTTTATCTTATGAACTATTTTACTACTTTATAAACCGTTTTAGATACTACCTTGTAAATTGTATAGTTTATACCATTTAACTTGGAGAAACATAACAATAGATTGACGAAAATGAGCATTGCATCGTTAGTATTTAATTATACATAGCCTGATCACCTATGTCTAATTCAAGAAGGACCATGCTATGCTAGGAGTAGTCACCTTAAAATGTTGTCAAAATCAATTTTCTGCTTATATTCCTAAAAAGCAAAAAAAAAAAAAAAATTTGTATGCGTATACATAAGCAGTACATGTCATGGCCGTTCGTATTAGTGAGCACAATAACTAAGTATAATTTTACACCACTAGTCACCCTAGGACTGTCCACCAACGAGTGGTCACAATTAATGAATTTGCTAAATAACCTGTCCAACATCGACTTAATGCCCTTAGGACTCGGTAGTTTTTACGTCATCATCGGTATGAATTGGTTGACGAAGTACCATGCTGTGACCGTTTGTGATGAGAAGATTGTTCGTATCCCGTACGGTAATGAAATACTAACAATTCAAGGTGATAGAAGCGATGGAAGAAGCGCGTCTAGATTGAATATCATCTCGTGCACCAAGACTCAGAAGTATCTACAAAAAGGGTGCCATGTCTTTCTAGCACAGATTACCGAGAAGATGGCGAATGACAAGTCAGAGGAGAAGCGAATTGAGGGCATACTGATCGTGCAGGATTTTCTGAAAGTCTTTCCCGAACACTTTCCAGGACTTCCACTAACCCGACAAGTTGAATTTCAAATCGAATTAGTGCCGGGTGCTACACCTGTAGCACGATCGCCTTATAGACTAGCTCCTTTGGAGATGCAAGAGATGTCTAGCCAATTGCAGGAAATTTATGACAAAGGATTTATAAGACCAAGTTCCTCACCTTAGAGAGCTCCGGTCTTGTTTGTCAAGAAGAAAGATGGAACCTTCAGGATGTGCATTGACTACCGCGAATTGAACAAGTTGACCGTGAAGAACCGTTACCCGCTCCTAAGAATTGATGACTTGTTTGATCAACTATAAGGATCTAGTGTCTACTCGAAGATCGATCTGAGGTCAGGTTATCGCCAACTTAGAGTTCGAGAGGAAGATATCCATAAGACTGCATTTATGACTAGTTATGGTCATTACGAGTTCCAAGTAATGCCTTTTGGATTGACCAACGCGCTAGCAATATTCATGGATTTGATGAATCAGGTGTGCAAACCGTGTTTAGATAAGTTTATGATGGTATTCATAGATAACATCCTAATCTACTCCCGTAACAAAGAAGAGCATGAAGAGCACTTAAAGCAAATCTTGGAGTTACTTAAGAAAGAGGAGTTGTACGCCAAATTCTCAAAGTGTGAATTTTGGCTTTTGATAGTGCAATTCCTCAGACATGTGATTGATAGCCAAGGTATTCACGTTGATCCAGCCAAGATTGAATCAATCAAGGATTGGGCATCACCTAAAACTCCAATAGAAATCCATTAATTTTTCGATCTTACAGGATATTACTAGAGATTCATCAAAGGTTTCTCAAAAATTGCTAAATCTATGACCAAGCTGACTCAGAAGAATGTAATGTCTGAATGGGGAGAAAATAAGAAGAAGCATTTCAACTATTGAAACAAAACTCTATAGTGCACCGATCTTATCCTTACCCGAAGGAAGCAAAAACTTTATGGTTTATTGTGATGCCTCGCATAAAGGATTGAGTGCGGTGTTAATGCATAAGGAGAAAGCTATACCTTATGCTTCTCGACAACTCAAAGTTCATGAAAAGAATTACACGACTCACGATTTGGAGTTAGGAGCAGTAGTGTTCGCTCTTAAGATTTGGAGACACTATTTGTATGGCACGAAGTGTACCGTGTTCACTAATCATAAAAGTTTGCAACACATTCTTGATCAAAAAGAGTTGAACATGAGACAACGTCGATGGTTGGAACTACTAAGTGATTACGATTGTGAGATTTGTTATCACCGTACAAAGGCGAAAGTGGTGGCAGATGCCTTAAGCCTAAAAGAACGGATAAAGCCACTACGAGTTTGAGCCTTAGTGATGACGATTGTTTTAAACCTCTCATCCCAAATTTTAAATGCGCAAGCTGAAGCAATGAAAAAGAAGAACATTTCGGAAGAAAACCTTCGTGGGATGAACAAATAGTTTGAGACTCGTCCCGATTGAACTCTCTGTATTGAGAATTGGAGTTGGTTACCATGTTTGAAAGGATTCAGGGATTTGATTATGCATGAATCGCATAAGTCTAAGTATTCCATCCATCCTGGATCCGACAAGATGTACCATTGACTTGAAGAAATTGTACTGCTGGTCCAATATGAAGGCAGGCATCACCACCTATTTCAGCAAGTGCTTAACGTGTGCAAAAGTAAAATCCGAATAACATAAGACATTCGGTTTACTGGTACAACCTGAAATACCTCAATAGAAGTAGGATAAGATTACAATGGACTTCGTTACCAAACTACCAAAGACATCAAGCGGTTATGACACGATTTGGGTAATCGTTGATCATCTTATCAAGTCTGCACACTTTCTACCAACGAAGGAGACGAATTCAATGGAGAGACTAATGAGACTTTACTTTAAGGAAGTAGTCTCAAGGCATGGAGTGCTAGTCTCGATCATCTCAAACAGAGATAGCAAATTTACATCTCATTTCTGGTAGTCACTCTAGAAAGCTTTGGTACACGTTTGGATATGAGCACTACTTATCATCTACAGACAGACGATCAGAGTGAAAGAACTATCAAAACGCTAAAAGATATGCTACGCGCTTGCATGATAGATTTTAAAAAGGGTTGGGATAGACATTTACCCTTAGTGGAGTTTTCATACAACAACAGTTACCATACTAGTATTAAGGCTGTACCGTTCGAGGCACTTTACGGTCGTAAGTGTTAATCACCTATCTGTTGGACTAAGGTTGGAGATAGCCAACTCACTGGTCCAGAGATTATTCACGAAACAACTAAGAAGATCATTCAGATAAAGAACCGAATCCAAGCCATTCATGATCGCAAAAAGAGTTTTGCCGATGTGAGGCGTAAACCTTTAGAGTTTCAAGTTAGAGATAAGGTCATGTTGAAGGTCTCTCCTTGGAAAGGAGTGATACGTTTTGGCAAACAAGGAAAGCTGAACCCGAGATATATAGGACCTTTTAAAGTGTTAGCTAAAGTAGGACCCGTAGCCTACATACTTGAACTCCCACAACAACTAAGCAAGGTTCATAGCACATTGTATGTGTAGAACTTAAAAAAGTGTTTGTCTGACGAAACACTTGTTCATCCCATTGGATGAGATCCAAATCGATGACAAGCTTCATTTCATCGAGGAATCGATAGAGATAATGGACCGGGAAGTCAATCAATTAAAGAAAAGTCATATTCCGATCGTTAAGGTACGATGGAATTCTAGATGAGCTCATGAATTCACCTGGGAGTGTGAAGACCAATTCGAAAGAAATACCCGCACTTGTTTTTCGACACCGCATCACCACCGAATACCACCAATTGAGCTTTGAGACGAAGCTCTTTTAACGGGGAAAGACTGTGACAACCGTCAATTTCACAGGTTAATATTTCACTATTAACTTGCAATATTTTTACTTTACATAATTTACATAATCAATTTGACCTAAAACCGAGAAGTTATCCCGCGCACACTGAAAAACGTCTTTGGACGCACACCAACTTTAGACTAAGTATAGTCTACCCATAACATGTGTGTTATGGACATTACAAAAATATACATAGGTTGTGTACATTTGCATTTCATGTTTTTATGTAAACGCGTACATTTTTCATTTTTAGCATTTCATGCATGCATGTAACCTCATAAATTCACCACCTTTGCATGTTATCTCATAATACTATCAAGTATACTCTTCATATTCAAAATTTAAGATTTCAAAACCCCCCATCCTAGCTAATATTTTTGAATCATCCACACAATAAAAAGGAAGAACAAATTTAAATTTTTACCTAGCACATGCACGTGTAAGTATGGAAAATGACCCTCTTCATGTGTCACTTTCATCCTTGGTTCTTACGACTGACTAGTACTATTAACCATGTGACCAACTTAAGCCATGGTTCCATGTCTAGCTCACAAAAATTGTAACCTTCCCCTTCTTGGTCCCTCTCTATGTCGCGGCTCACCCAAACCAACTAGAAAAAGAAAAGGGTCTTGACTAGTCAATGATTACCAAGTCTTAACCTAAACACTTCCTATATAAACACCTCTTTCTATCATTTTAGGGTTTCATCCATCTGAACATAAGAAAAATCATCTCATCTCTCTCCGTCATCTTCTCTTACTCACAACACACCCACACCCACCTAAGGTTTCTATTTTCCAAATTTTCCAAGTACTTACAAGTGATTCCAAGGTTAAAAGGGTTTAGATCTAAGGTAGATCTAAAGGTTCAAGGGTCTTTGTTCAAAATCTAAGCTAGGGTTTTGATTATTTTGGGTTTACTTGCAAGATTTTGGTGCTCATTTCATAGATATAGGGTTTTTATCACATTTCTAATCATTTGTGCGCTTTTCACCTTCTCATCTTCATTCTTTCTTACATGTTTCATTTAGGTTCATACATCTCATATACTTTTAAAAATATCACCATCTTGTTTGTGTGAAATATTTTTTAAACAGAAACTAGCAAAAAGTTTAACATATATGTTCTTGGGTTTTTGAAGTTTAATGGTGTTCATGAGGTCAAAATATAGTCCTACGCACTTATATGAAGTTTTATTATCATTATATGTTATTGTTTATGTTTATGAACTTATGCTAGTTATTATTGAATTTCTAGGTTAGATTTGTGGTTATATATATTGTTAGAATTTCTTTTGTATTCTTGACAAATTGGTGGAAGGGAATAGGTAGTATGGAGTTGTTATTGTGGTTGGCGAAATAATGTATTGGTGGAAGGGAATAGGCTAGTTTGGAGTTGTGATGATGTTGGAGAAATAATATAGAAAATTAGGAAAATAATACTTGTTGTCCAAACTGTTTTTAACCTATTTCGGACTGTTAATCTGAGTTTAGATAACCGAAAGTTAAAAAATATAAAAGTTGATTTAAATACGGATGCGTGGATATAAAATTCATTAAAACCGGACTTAAAACGAGTGAGTTATGACCAAATGGAAATCGGCGAAACATTTTCCGGAAAAACTGCACTAGTAAATATATATATGGTCAGAACTTTGAGGACGTTTTTGGGGCCTTTCAAGTCCAAATCTCAAAATCTTACACAAAGAGTCTTTTGTAGTACTAGTTGATACCTTCGCGGGAAGTACAAAAACTTGAAAAACGGATAAGTAACGAAGAAGTTACGCCATTTTTAAAATTCAGCGAAACACTTGTAGTTAAAAATGACAAAAGCTGAAAATTTTATAAAAAGTGTCAAGTGCATTATTTTAGGTCGCGTCTTAAGCGTTTTACGTTCTGTGTCATGTAAAATGGTAAATAGACTTTTGGTAGGTCACTTAGTGAATACTTAGGCGAGATTTAAATTAATCAGAAATATTTAAAAAACGGGTAAATTGCGGAAATACTAAAAGCGGCAAAAATGAGAATTTTTGTTAAAGCGTCGAAACTTAATAAAAACTATATAACTTGTATGAAATCACGTTTTGACTTATAAAATTTGAACACAAACATGCATGGGTGATATAAGTTTATAAAAATTGCATAGGCATCATTTCACTATTGTTTGCTTGCACCTAAAGCGACTATTATTCAACTAGGTCACGTTTAGGACACTTTGATCGTTCCACACTTGTTGAATCTTTCCTGAATCATCTTATTGCAAAAGGTGAGTTTTATAACCCCACTTTTACTCGTTTTTACGAATACTTTACAAATCTCGAGGTGAGATACATTGCTTGTTTTATTTTGGACGCAAGTACTTTTTATAAATGTTTACGGATTAGCCTAAATACTGATATCCCATTATGCTCATTATCCTGAACCGTTAATTGTTGTTGTAAGCGCGAGTGTTATAAATAGATCTATTGGGATTAACATCCCCGTTCGGGTAAGTTAAGCGCTTACTTGATCGACTGTACTTGTCAAACGGACGTATACCATGTCGGACTTTAGGTGGTCTAGGGATGGACACCTACACGGGCAGTTTACTTCGCATTAAATTGTTTACATGTCAATATTTAGCTTCGGTGTCATGAGCTTAGCGCAATCGTAAATACTTTTTGTGATATTGTATGTGTTACAATAGTCATTCACTTTTAAATCTTGTGGTCCACACTTAATGCTTTACTTAAACCTATGATCTTACCAACATTATTGTTGACATTTTAAGCATGTATTCTCACGTTCTTAACTCGTAAAGATATTTGGAGTGCATTGGAGTCAAGCATGCATCATGGCTTTATTTCATGGAAATTTCAAGCTTAATACTCGTTGTTGTTTTTAAACTTATCTTTTGCTTCCGCTAAAACTTTAAATATTATTAATCTATGTAAAAATTTATTTATTTTAAATCAATTCAGCGATGTATTATTTTTGAAAACGTCCATTTAGTGGTCGTTCTCTTGTATCTTGCTTTTGATGTTATGAAGTCATCGCCCCCGGTTACCTATTCTGTTGCGGCCTATTTTGGGGGTGCGACACTAACAACTGGTGGTTTTTCAGGTTTAGTATCCACATACTTTCCATTGATCTTGTTCAAGGGATCTTTCATTTCATCAAGTGCCATAGTCGTTTCTTGCAACTAAGATTTAAATCATTGACCTAGTATGTTTTAATGTTGAGTTGAGTAATCATGGAATCGTTTTGCATATTGCTTTCTCCAAGAGTTTTCATATACAAGTTTTTCATTATTATGCCGTAAGGCAAATTCTAAAGAATTGGAGTGTTTTTCTAGACTTGCAAATCGTAGTAAAAGCTTGTGATTTGATTTGTTTCCAAAATATCGCTTAAGTTTGGAAAGCTCAGTTTCAAGATTCTCACATTCTGCTGTTTTTTCCAATAACTGACAAGCCATGTCCATGTATTCATCTATATCCTTATAATAACTAAGAATAATACTCATTAAGTCTTTGGCCATACATTCCTCCAAGAGTCGGTCATTTGTTTTTGAAAACTCATTCTTTTGTTTTAGAGGTTGAGATTTAAGAGATTCAACCTTTTTTTCAAGAGAGTTAAAATAACTCAAATCTTCACGCATTTCTTCTTTAAGAGTGTTTTCAAATTTTAGCACATATAATGAAGTATCTACAACAGCTGGATCAAAAAGAGTTTCTAAGAACGTTTTCATTTCATGATTTTCTTTAACATCCCAATGTTTATCCTGAATTTCCCCTACTTTATCAATAAGTAAGGTTGTTAAATGAGAAACATGTTGGGGAATTAAAAAAAGCTCAATTACTCTTACTTGCTTTTATGAACTTTAGATTTTCATCCACATGTTTTGAAAGCTTTCTTGGTTGTATTTTAAAAGGTTTTGTGGGAATCACTTCCTTTTTAGGAGAATTATCCGTGATGAAATTATTTGCAAAATACAGTTGTTCAGCTGATGCTTCCTTCTAATGAACAAACGTGTCATACAATTTATTTAGCTTTTTGTAATCAAAAGTTTGAACAATTTTGTCTAAGTTTGATCAAATCTTGTCGGCTAAACACTTTGTTTCATTAGTGTCAAGAGCAAACATATTCTTTAAAGTATTTTACAAGATCATTTGTATCATATGAAATATCATACAGACACGGTTGTTCCCGTTGAGCTTTCTCGAGGCACTAAGATTTTGGAAGAGTTGTTGAACTCATACCAGTCGTACACTTATTCTTTTTAGGAGTAAGCATATTCATGGTTTGAATTGATTGACCAATCTTATAAACAATTTTGTTTAAAAATTTGACTTGTTTTTCCAAATCAATGACCTTTTCAATGTCTTTGTCCTTACGTTGTTTGTAAAAAAAATTCAGTTCGTCTCTTTTAGTTTCCATTTCAGAAATTCTCAATTTATGTTGTTTAATCTCTACATGAAAGTTTTCAAATTGTTGCTTTATTGCATAGATTTCTCTTGCAGATCATCTTATATTCATACTGTAAACCAAGTGCTATAGAGCGTTGGCGTTCAACTTTTTCTTTTTCTTTGAAATTAGTGTGAAAATGTTTATGCTTCTCAAGCTCAAGGTTCAATAACATGTTTGATTCAAATCTTTATTTCTCTTTTTGTTCTCATCAATGTCAATGTTACACGATCAATAACACCTTTTCGGGGGGTCTTGGTTGATCAAAGAAGATAAGATGTATCATTGTGTTTAGTGAGAGAAAGTAGAGAGAGGTTGGAAGAAAAACTTGTGTAATATTAGATTGAAATGAAAATACAAATGATTCACCAACACCCCCATGGAGAGCCATGAGGGGTATTATACTAAAAGAAAAAGCAAACTATTCCTAGTTTACATAAATAACCCCTGCGTGATACGCAGTGTCCAAGACTAGTCCAATTCACGTGTAAGATGCCAACTTCACTAAAAAGTAAGGCTAACAATCTCCCTCCAAGACGGTGCTAATTTCTTGTTTTGTCCCAAGTAATTGGTGTACTATGTTCCCTCCAAAGCAAAAATAAAGAAAAATGGTAAGAATGAAGGTCCAGTTATTCTTGAGAATATCTTTGACCGATCTACTTAATACTCCAGCTTTATTTCTTCAGGCTTGTAGACGAACATTACTGCTGAATTCTTCAACTCCCTCCCAACAGAAACCCTAGAATAATAAGAATTATTACATAGCTCACTTTCTCAAAGGACCGGCTTTTCATTTAGGATTACTCTGTGGAAGGGATGATATCCATCAAAACATTGTCTCACTTGGATGATTCCGAGTCTCCGATAGGTACACACTTTGTCCAGTTTTGAAGTTCCCGGAAAGACATGGTATCACTTGATATCATTATACTCATGTGTACATCTTATACCGAAGTACACACTTTATCCCTTTACCGAAGTCGAAAACGTAACACCAAAATCAATTAAGACCCAGAAATACCCTTTTCTCCCTCCTGGAAAGACATGGTAAGACTTGCTACACTAAAGTCAACTAAGTCCCGAGTGTAAGCAATTTATCCCTCTATGTAGTCAAAATGGTAACATCAAAGTCAACTAAGTCCCGAATGTACCCAATTAAATTGTTTCACCAAAGTCAACTAAGTCCCGAGTGAAAGCAATTTATCCCGCTATGTAGTCGAAACGGTAACATCAAAACGGTAACATAAAAACAACTAAGTACCGGATGTACACAATTCTCCCTCCAAGATGATGACTATTTGAGGAATCATCCTACTCATGTGTACATCATATATCAACTGGGACTGCTTACTTAGCTTCATAACCCGTGATTGCATAAGCAATACTCTGTGAGAAGATGTTGGAAAGTACTCTCTTTACAAATTCTCTCTTGATCAACCCAATCTAAATCCCCTTATCTATTCTGTCGGCTAATACTGATGACCACTGATGGAGACCACCCGATATAACAAACCCGAGAATGAAGCAAAATCCCCTACTTGTGACTTAATCTTGTACTATCCGTGTGACGAAGAACGATGCAGAGGCAAATCTCTAAGTACCATATACCCGCACCAAAGTATACAAAAAATACAACACCTCTTGAAAAACTCCTCAACTACGTGAGACACTGAGTACTACAATATAACTCCTTAAAGTGATAGCTATAACCCGTAAGTACTACAATGTAACTCCTTACATCAGGTATAACTAGATAAATCAAGTCTTCATCACAAACCGTATATCCCCGAACAAGTCATCTTCGTTGTAGAGAAAATCGAAGACGAAATAAGTACACTCCCGAAGAAATCCTACTTCAATCACAAATAAGTAACATCAGACAAGAACCTCGTAGTCATAAAATCCAATACTAGCCATTATGAATGAAGGCGAATTTTGATAAGGATCGTTTTTAGTGTAATGTATTATGTTTGTTGTGTTGTTGTTCGTGATTTTTTGATATGATTGTTAACGGATATCGGGCTCAATAAATATACCATTGCACGGCCCGTCCAAGTAATAAAACTCGGTCTTCTATATTTTTACCCGACATCATTTTGTTTTATTACCCGGCTTAATCCGTTAACTCGAGCCCAAAATAGATAACCTATAATTATTTTTGAGCCCAACATAAATCATAACTCAGCCCGATCCAGTAATACAAAGCCCAAAAAAAAGTTCTCTGCGTTCTAACATAACCAACCCAACACAATTAAAAAATTCTACTCACCAACGCAAATCATATACACATGGCCCAATTTTTTAATAAGATGTAGCCCATGTCATTCAAATGAGACCAACCTATAACCACAACCAAACCCATCATAAATTTATACCATGCCCACTAAATTTGTTATATAAAAAAACGCTGCTGCCATATCTCATATACTCGGCCCAACTCAAAATTGTAACCCAAATCCTACATAACTTAAGTAATATAAAAGAGATATAATCCCTAATTTGATGCACACAGTTAACCCTAAATCTCTTTATACATTCGCCACCATCTTTTATACTTCTCTCCCAAACATAAACTGTACTTATCTCCCTCCACCAAAGATCCAAATTAGACAACTCAGTCACGAACCACTCATCTTATATCATCCCAAATCGAATAACACAAAGATCCTAAATCCAAGATAACATCTTTATACCCTTCGAATTAGACACAGACCCATAACAGAAGAACAAGAGTTTCGGCTTCAAGATTCTGTTTAATCAGGGTCTCGAGTAGGTTCTTGGTATTTTATTTGAGTTTGTGTTCTAACAAAAAGAGGATAGATTATAACATTCTTGTTATAGATCTATCTTAAGTTTTGAAAATTGAGAGAAAGGGTTATACCTTTACATAGATCGATGAAGAGTTTGTGTTCAAAAAATCTTAAATGATTAGAAATGAAAGTTGAACATGTCTGAGATCGAAATTCGTTTTGATTTATTGTTGTTCTGATTTGAGTTCGAGTCTTGTTATGGAATGGAGGAGATGGGATTAGTTGTAACGAAGGGATTTTAGGATTAGATTTGGATTTGTTGTATTTTGTGATGGTGAGGCTATGATGGTAGGTTTATGTTGCCTGTGATGATTGATTAAAGTTTGGTTTTGAGTCTTTGTCGAGTCTGAGTCCATCTATCTTCTACCTTTCTATTTGACCATGGACTCAACTGAGTTGACTCGGTTTGGGTTAGGGTTCGTATAACTCGCCTAAGGCACATGAGGTATAGTTCGCCTAGTGAGGTGTATAAATCGCCTAGCTTTGGTGAAGTATAACTCACCTAGAACAAAAACTGTATAATTCGCCTACCAATTTGGTATAATTCGTCCCACTAGATGGTATAATTCGCCTAGGCAAACCCGTGTGTATAAATCGCCCAACTTTCTTGGTGGTATAAATCGCCTGGTATACTTTCTTGTCTTTTGCAAAAAACAAAAAACTGTCCTTGACAGCTAAAGTTTTGGATCTGAGTTTCCTTTCGTACCAGGACCAAAAATAAGCTATTGATAAGTTTTGGAAAAAAATATACCAAAAAAAACTTATCAATAAGCTTGAAGTAAGCAAAAATAAGCAGATACCAGCTACTCATTTGTTAAAAGTGTCACCCTTTTTCTTTAAATAACATATAAATATGATGAAACACTAAAAAATGTAACTTTTAACATAAGACATCCAACAAGGACAGAGACAGTAGGCTGAAAAATAAGCCACGTAACCAACCAATAAGCCCAATATAACCTTTAGAAATTCAATACAAATGATGGGACACTAAGAGTAAACTTGGACTTTCATCACAAACACAACAAAACAGATAGGTCGTGGTCAAAAAACTAAAAATAAGCCCACGAGATAAGCTAAAATAAGCTTAGACATGAGACAACAAACACACACAATACAACCCCCTGATTAGCTCTGATACTAATTATAACGCGATCAATAACACCTTTTCTGGGGGTCTTGGTTGATCAAAGAAGATAAGATGTATCATTGTGTTTAGTGAGAGAAAGTAGAGAGAGGTTGGAAGAAAAACTTGTGTAATATTAGATTGAAATGAAAATACAAATGATTCACCAACACCCCCATGGAGAGCCATGAAGGGTATTATACTAAAAGAAAAAGCAAACTATTCCTAGTTTACATAAATAACCCCTGCGTGATACGTAGTGTCCAAGACTAGTCTAATTCACGTGTAAGACGCCAGCTTCACTAAAAAGTAAGGCTAACAATCTCCCTCAAAGACGGTGTCACACGTAAATTGGTTACAACGTTACCTACAAGCAAAAATAAAGAAAAATGATAAGAATGAAGTCCAGTATTCCTTATGAATATCTTCGACGATCTACTTGAATACTCCAGCTTTATTTCTTCAACTTGTAGATGAACATACTCCTGAAATCTTCAGCTCCCTCCCAAACAGACACCCCTAAGACTGATAAGAATTAATACAATAGTCTTCTCAAAGACCGCCTTTCTCATTTAGGATACTCTGTGGGAGGGATGATATCATCAACATCGTCTCACTTCGGAAGCATTCTAGTCCCGAAGTACACACTTTATCTGTTTTTTGAAGTTCCCGAAAAGACATGGTATGACTTGCTATCATCATACTCATGTGTACATCTTATACCAAAGTACACACTTTATCCCTTTACCGAAGTAAAAAACGTAGCACCAAAATCAATTAAGACCCGGAAATACCCTTTTCTCCCTCCCAGAAAGACATGGTAAGACTTGCTACACTAAAGTCAACTAAGTCCCGAGTGTAAGCAATTTATCCCTCTATGTAGTCAAAATGGTAACATCAAAGTCAACTAAGTCCCGAGTGTACCCAATTAAATTGTTTCACCAAAGTCAACTAAGTCCCGAGTGAAAGCAATTTATCCTGCTATGTAGTCGAAACGGTAACATCAAAACAGTAACATAAAAACAACTAAGTACCGGATGTACACATTTCTCCCTCCAAGATGATGACTATTTGAGGAATCATCCTACTCATGTGTACATCGTATATCAACTGGGACTGCTTACTTAGCTTCATAACCCGTGATTGCATAAACAATACTCTGTGAGAAGATGTCGAAAAGTACTCTCTTTACAAATTCTCTCTTGATCAACCCGATCTAAATCCCCTTATCTATTCTGTCGGCTAATACTGATGACCACTGATGGAGACCACCCGATATAACGAACCCGAGAATGAAGCAAAATCCCCGACTTGTGACTTAAACTTGTACTATCCGTGTGACGAAGAACGGTGCAGAGGCAAATCTCTAAGTACCATATACCCGCACCAAAGTATACAAAAAATACAACACCTCTTGAAAAACTCCTCAACTACGTGAGACACTGAGTACTACAATATAACTCCTTAAAGTGATAGCTATAACCTGTGAGTACTACAATGTAACTCCTTACATCAAGTATAACTAGATAAATCAATTCTTCATCACAAACCGTATATCCCCGAACAAGTCATCTTCGTTGTAGAGAAAATCAAAGACGAAATAAGTACACTCCCCGAGAAATCCTACTTCAATCCCAAATAAGTAACATCGGACAAGAACCCCGTAGTCATAAAATCCAATACTAGCCATTATGAATGAAGGTGAATTTTGATAAGGATCGTTTTTAGTGTAATGTATTGTGTTTGTTGTGTTGTTGTTCGTGATTTTTTGATATGATTGTTAATGGATATCGGGCTCAACAAATATACCATTAGCACGGCCCGTCCAAGTAATAAAACCCGGTCTTCTATATTTTTACCCGACATCATTTTGTTTTACTACCCGGCTTAATCCGTTAACTCGAGCCTAAAATAGATAACCTATAATTATTTTTGAGCCCAACATAAATCATAACTCAGCCTGATCCAGTAATACAAAGCCCAAAAAAAAGTTCTCTGCGTTCTAACATAATCAGCCCAACACAATTAAAAAATTATGATCACCAACGCAAATCATATACACATGGCCTAATTTTTTTAATAAGATGCAGCCCATGTAATTCAAATGAGACCAGCCTATAACCACAACCAAACCCATCATAAATTTATACCAGGCCCACTGAATTTGTTATTAAAAAAACGCTGCTTCCATATCTCATATACTCAGCCCAACTTAAAATTGTAACCCAAATCCTACACAACTTAAGTAATATAAAAGAGATATAATCCCTAATTTGATGCACACAGTTAACCCTAAATCTCTTTATACATTCACCGCCATCTTTTATACTTCTCTCCCAAACATAAACTGCACTCATCTCCTTCCACCAACGATCCAAATTAGACAACTCAGTCACGAACCACTCATCCTATATCATCCAAAATCGAATAACACAAAGATCACAAATCCAAGATAACATCTTTATACCCTTCGAATTAGACACAGACCCATAACAAAAGAACAAGAGTTTCATCTTTAAGATTCTGTTTAATCAGGGTCTCGGGTAGGTTCTTGGTATTTTATTTGAGTTTGTGTTCCAATGAAAAGAGGATAGATTATAACATTCTTGTTATAGATCTATCTTTAGTTTCGAAAATTGAGAGAAAGGGTTATACCTTTACATAGATCGATGAAGAGTTTGTGTTTAAAAAATCTTAAATGATTGGAAATGAAAGTTGAACATGTCTGAGATCGAAATTTGTTTTGATTTATTGTTGTTCTGATTTGAGTTCGAGTCTTGTTATGGAATGGAGGAGATGGGATTAGTTGTAACGACAGGATTTTAGGATTAGATTTGGATTTGTTGTATTTTGTGATGGTGAGGCTGTGATGGTGGGTTTATGTTGCCTGTGATGATTGATTAAAGCTTGGTTTTTAGTATTTGTCGAGTCTGAGTCCATCTATCTTCTACCTTTCTGTTTGACCGTGGACTCGACTGAGTTGACCCGGGTCAACTCGGTAAGTACCGAGTTGACTCGGTTTGGGTTAGGGTTTGTATAACTCGCCTAAGGCACATGAGGTATAGTTCGCCTAGTGAGGTGTATAAATCACCTAGCCTTGGTGAAGTAGAACTCGCCTAGAACAAAAACTGTATAATTCGCCTACCAATTTGGTATAATTCGCCCCACTAGATGGTATAATTCACCTAGGCAAACCCGTGTGTATAAATCGCCTAACTTTCTTAGTGGTATAAATCATCTGGTATACTTTCTTGTCTTTTTGCAAAAACAAAAAACTGTCCTTGACAACTAAAGTTTTGGATCTGAGTTTCCTTTCGTACCAGGACCAAAAATAAGCTATTGATAAGTTTTGGAAAAAAAAGATACCCAAAAAAAACTTATCAATAAGCAAAAATAAGCACATACCAGCTACTCATTTGTTAAAAGTGTCACCCTTTTTCTTTAAATAACATATAAATATGATGAAACACTAAAAAAATGTGACTTTTAACATAAGACACCTAACAAGGACAGAGACAGTAGGCTGAAAAATAAGCCACGTAACCAACCAATAAGCCTAAGATAACCTTTAGAAATTCAATACAAATGATGGGACACTAAGAGTAAACTTGGACTTTCATCACAAACACAACAAAACAGATAGGTCGTGGTCAAAAAAACTAAAAATAAGCCCACGAGATAAGCTAAAATAAGCTTAGACATGAGACAACAAACACACACAATACAAAACATCCCCGGTTAGCTCTGATACCAATTGTAACACGATCAATAACACCTTTTCTGGGGGTATTGGTTGATCAAAGAAGATAAGATGTATCATTGTGTTTAGTGAGAGAAAGTAGAGAGAGGTTGGAAGAAAAACTTGTGTAATATTATATTGAAATGAAAATACAAATGATTCACCAACACCCCCATGGAGAGCCATGAGGGGTATTTATACTAAAAAAAGCAAACTATTCCTAGTTTACATAAATAACCCATGCATGATACGCAGTGTCCAAGACTAGTCCAATTCACGTTCATCATTATTCTTTCCAGCATCCTGGTCAACCTCTCCTTCATTACTGCTCATATTTGATAAATTAGAAGTGACATACTTATCATCCTTATCCACCACATATGTATCATTAATGGATTCAGATTGCTCGGTATGTTGTTGATCAGTAGCAAACCCATTATATTCATCATTTGATTGTATCTTTTCCAATGACTTAGTACCATAGGTAGGTCTACTGTCTTATGCAGCTTTAAGTAAGACCTCTTGAATCTTTGCCATGTAGATGTAATGTGGCTCTAGTCTCTAATCTTCTGGTTCCTCATCATTGTCTATTAACCAATCATGCTCTTCTACACTTAACTGCCCCTTAAGACATCCTTCTTACATAGCAGCATCTTTTCTTTGTGGTACTCATAGTCATGTTGTCTTTTAGGTGCTATGCACTCCTTTGTCATATGCCCAAACCTATTCAATTGAAACACTTTATCTCATTCTGTTATACTACTTGTTGTCTTACAATCTTCATATTCCTAGCAACTACAACTTCCCTTTGATTCTTATTCTTCCCTTTTTGACGGTTATTTCTAGTTCTCCTATCATTTCTTGAAGGATTCTCAACAGTTCTGTATTGGGTATTAGATGAGATTTTGAGGTTGTTTTTGGTAGGTTTGTAGATGTTCTGAAAAGTCTTAAAGATGAGAGCAAGTACATGATGTATTTCTTTATCTATCTGAGTGTCTTCTAGATCATTGACATATTCATATTCATGTTCTGACTCAGATGTGGGTGAAGGTGTTCTGAGAATCTCTTTGCCTTTGTTTCTGATAGCAGCTTGTGATCTGAATAATGTTGTTCTTCTTGGTGGAGATGATGGTAATGGTGCTTGTTAATGGTATGTAGGTTGTGCTTGAGGGTTATAAGATGACTTTCCATGAGTAGTGGCAACAAGTTCGAGTTGGTTAGCAGTCCTTGCTAGTGTTTTCGCTCTAAGTTCATTCACTTCATTATGATGTTGCTTCAGGCTGTCAAAAAGAGTGTGAAATGAGATTATCTTTAAATCATGTGCTTGCTTCATAATTATCACAAACCTTGACCATTCTAGTTGAAGTTAAAGTAAATTGAACATTGATCTAATGATTGTTTACATTGAGTTTGTTTCTGACCAATTCATTCATCATTATGTAGAACCTTGTGTAGTATGATTCAAGTGTGTCTCTATCTTGTGAGGTAAACTTGCCAAACTCCCAGAATAACTACGTGATCCACTCTGACTATACCTTAAAATATATATATAATATAATAAAATATCAAATATATAGTAAGATTAGTCAAAAAGCAGAGTCAATGATACCGAGAAGTAGTATAGAGTTTTCCCGGGTCGTAAATCCCCAACGAGGCTGGAATGGTAAATCGATACGATCGAAGATTTGAGTTTGAAGGAAGGAATGAGTTTGGGAAGTTGAAAAAGTCAAATTAAACAATAACGGACTAAAACGTTTAAGAAAAACCTAAAAATTACGAAATTAAACTAGAAAACGAAGGCCCGAATACCGGACAAAAAGGGGGAAAACCTAAAATCTTTAAAAATAACCCTACGGAAAATTTTTCACTTCTAAACTACTCTACGGGTCAAATAACGAAGAATGAAAAAGACTAGACCGAAAACGGAGTTCGTTTGACCCAAAAACGAGTCAAAACAAAAACCCGTACCCGGACCCGTTCTTTAAAAGACAAAAAGTTATAAAAATGACCCTACGAAAAATTTTATATTTTTCCTACAAACTAGATGGTAAAATAAAATTTTCTAAAAAAGCAAAATATTTTTTTGATAATTTTTCTATTTTTTATGAATTAAATAAACTTTTAACTAAATTAAATTATAAAAAATACTAAATGATTACTAAAAATTCTGAAAAATTTACACAAAATACTTTACACTATAAAGGTCCTACGAAAAATAACAAACACACACCAGCTTATACAATAAGCCCCGAAAATAAGCTAAACAGCTTATGGGCTTATTGTGCCAAAATGCACTTAAATACTAGTGCCCTTGAGTCTATAACGAAAAAGACCCAAGGGCGCAGTGGTTAAGTGTGTGTGGGATAAAGGGGATGTATTGCTGGGCCCGGGGTTCGAGTCTTGGCTCACAATCCCGTCACAAAATATCTACCCCTTTTTTTTTTTAAAAAACTCCTAGGGTAAAAGTGTAACAAAACTAAACGAAGGGTATTGCGGAAAACTATATAGGAATTTACACTACAATAAAATGGGTAACCCTACACTATGAAATGTAACCAAAGAGACCCCTACCTAAATGGCTTTATTAATTTGCTTATCAAAAATGATTTTAGCAAAAACATCAAAACTCAAACGTATTAAGGGGCTTATGCAACACAACTTTAACAAATGCACCTTTCAACTTTTAAAAAAAGAATAAGCTAAAAAAACGCTAATTGAACAGAACTTAAGAAGCTTAAAAAAAGCTAAAAAAAAACTAAGTCTTTTTACTACTTATGGTCTAATAACTAAGCTAAGGTTTAAAATAAGCAAAAAGGGCTTAAATTAACTTAAATAAGCTAAAAGGTAAGGAAAAGCTAAACTAATAAGCTATGGAAAAGGGCTTAAGTGACAGAAACATGAAATAAGCCTAAAAGCTAAACTTTACTAAGTTACTTGAGCAAATAAGCTAAGAAAAGGAAAAATAAGCACACTAACTATCTAACTCAACCTAAAAACTTACTAGGACACAATTTGAGCTTATGGGATAAGCTCAATAAGCTAAAATCAAAAAAATAAGCAATCCTACAGCCTAAGTAGATATCAAAAACAGCCAAAGGGCAATGTTTGGGCTTAAGAATAAGCAACCCAAAATGAAGCTTATCATGGTGCTGAAACTTTGCAGACTTATACTAAGGGCTTATAAGTTACATAAATAACCAAATACATGGGGCTTAAGTGCTTAAAGGCTGAGAACAATAGGCCTAAAGTTCCCCTTTTTGGCTCAGGGGAACTTTAAGGCAAAGTTCAAGGGCTTAATTGACAGCCTATTTTAAGCTGTCTAATAATCTCTAAATCAAAAGAGAACTTAAACAATTGATACTCTATCTAAAGGACTATTGTGCACAAATTGAACTTGTAAAAAGCATTTCTACTTGCTTATTTGTGGCTGTGAAAAAGGCTCCTTTGGTTTTAAGAAACTGTGGCAGTTTGAAAAGCTGGTGGTTTTGACTTATAAAGTCAAAAGAACAAAGGCTTTTTGACAGCCTTGTTTAATTTGACTCACAAAGTAAAGAGGACAAAGGGCTTGGACAGCCCCTTTTTAACACACAAAATGCAAACTTTTTTGATGTATAAACTCAAACCACAAGTGCTTAATCAAATAAGCACTTGTGGGATTCTTAAAACCTTAACAGTTTCAAAAGAGGTTTAGAAAACCTTGGAAAACAATTTTTCAACTAAAAATGTTTTAAAAACAGCCTAAGAATGACTTAAAACTTGTGTTCAAATTGACCAAGTAACCTTAACCCATGCCAAAACCCTTTTTGACCCGTTTTGGTCCTGTGCCAAACACCCCTTTATCTAAAAACTGTCAAACCAAAGAGTGGTTAAAATCCATTTTTAAACTAAAACTTAAAAAACCTTTTATCTACTTCTACTTATTTTAACCTACTTAAGCTATTTTAAAACTAAAAATCCTAGCTTATTAAGAAAAATAAGCTAGTTTCTCTACTAGCTTATACTATACTTATGACAGTTTTTTAAGAGATAAGCTTATTTAACACAAAAACATGCAATAAAAAAAACTTAAACAGCTAACTAACAACTTTAAACTAATGCATTTGTAAAGATATAAAGCAAATAAGCTAATGATCTAAGCTAGAAGTTAAGCTAGAATGAAATTTAGAAAATGAAACCTTGGGATTTGTTGTCTCAGAACCAAGGCCACTCTTTCTGAGTGAGTGGCCTAAAAAGCTGTCCTAATGGCTCCCTAGCCTCTATTCCCTGAGCAATAAGCTCAATAAGCTTATATGAGCTTATTACTTCAAAAGCTTCCAAATTCACAATCAAATGAAGTAAATTCAACCTAAAACAGTACTTAAGAACATTGAACAAGTATTAAACTGAATTTGAGCTTATTAACAAGGATAAGCTCAAATTAGCTTATTGAGAGCTTATTGAGTTAAAACGGCTTAATTTTTCATTAAAATGGAAAATTACAAGTGCATACAAGGAGTTAACTTAAAAATACTTTAAATGACAATAAAAACTTAACTAAAAACTGGATTAAAACTTAAGTAAGCTACACATAAGAAATGGAATAATTGCCACAATGGCTTACAAGGCTATTTATAGCCGAAAAAGTAACTAAGTCTTCTTTTTCTTGTTGTGCTTGTTTGTAGACACACAAACACAGGTGTGTTTGTTGTGTGAGAGTGTTTAAAGCTCTAATCTTGGCCCTTCAATCTTCAAAATTCAATCTAAGCCGTCGAAATGGGTCTTGGGGGATGTGGGATTGCCAAGTTGGCAACTTTATGGCTGGGAAAGGTAGTGGAGGAGGGGGGAGATGAATAACCATGGTGATGGTGAAGATTCATGGGGCAAAAACGGGTGTAAACACCCGTGAGTGTGTTTGGGAGGGAAATTCGAGCGGGAAAAGGGGTTGGAAAGTATAACAGAGTGAAGGTTTCACTCTTTGGCACAAATGGCCCCTCATGGCTTGTTGTTCATTTGCACGTTTCGTCCCTGTGGTTATATAACTTTTGGGGACTTGGCAAAACAAGTCCCCAAGAGTTATATAACTCTTTTCATACATGGTCCTTGTGGTGTACAAGTTAGGGGGATTGGCAGTTTTGCCCCCCCACTTGTCACTTTGAACAAATTGCAAAATAAGCCCTTGTCTTCTTTTCTTCTCTTTTTTCCTTTATAAATAAGTTTAGGGTTTGGCAATTTCAGCCCCTAAACTTATATTCCTTTGACTTTGGCCCCGAGGTTGACTTGGACTTTGACCAGTTGACTTGATTGACTTTCCGGCTTTGATTTGGCTTTGTCTTTCACAGTCTTTTCCATTCCGAGTCCAGTTTTTTCGTTTTGGCTTTGTTTTTCGTCCTTTTCTTGGTTATCCGTTCCTGCACAATACAATTAGCAAAACAAGCATATATTTGGCATTTTAAGTCCGTTTTTGGTTATTTTAGCTCGTTTTTAAAGGTAAAAGGTATGTGTATTTAAGCACATACCACTTTGTGTAATGAGTTTGCTAATCTAATGACTACTAAATTCAAGATGTCAATGATGGGGTAGATGTCATTCTTTTTAGGATTACAAATTTCTCAAAGTCTCATAGGCATCTTTCTAAACCAGTCAAAATATGCTTCTGAAATATTTAAAAAATATGGTTTGCTGACTAGTGATTCTGTAGACACACCTATGGTAGAAAAGAGTAAACTCAATGAAGATCTACAGGGGAAACCAGTTGATGCTACACTTTACCGTGGCATGATTGTATCCCTCATGTATCTGACATCCAGTAGACCCTACCTTATTTATGTAGTCTGCTTATGCGCTCGGTATTAGGCAAAGCCTACCGAAAAGCACTTAAATGCGGTTAAACGGGTCTTTCGATACCTAAAGGGAACCATTAACATGGGTCTCTGGTACTTGAACGATACCGGTATGTCTCTAACAGCATATGCAGATGCAGATCACCCAGGGTGTCAGGACACTAGACGCATTACATCAGGAAGCGCTCAATTCTTAGGTGATATACTTGTTAGTTGGTCTTCCAAGAAGCAAAAGAGCACTGCGATATCAAGTACAAAGGCAGAATATATTGCCTTATTTGGGTGCTGTGCTTAATTCTTAGGTGATATACTTGTTAGTTGGTCTTCCAAGAAGCAAAAGAGCACAACAATATCGAGTACAGAGGCAGAATATATTGCCTTATCTAGGTGTTGTACCCAAATCCTATGAATGCGTTCACAACTAACATATTATGGTTTTCAATTCAATAAGATTCCTCTGTACCGCGACAACAAAAGTGCGACTGCTCTATGCTGTAACAACGTACAACACTCAAGAGTCAAGCACATTGATGTACGATACCATTTTATAAAGGAGCAGGTGGAGAATGGAATAGTGGAACTCTACTTTGTTTGGACGGAATATCAACTGGCTGACATCTTTACCAAAACCCTTGCCAAGAGAAAGATTCAATTTCTTGATCGAAAAGCTAGGTATGAGAAGCATGTCTCTGAAAACGCTAAAACGTCTGACGGAGGAAGAGGATGAGTAAAGGTGGTTACTCGCGATATATCCAGTATCATATGTACATAAGAAAACATAAAAACACAAAAATATTTTTTTCTTTTATATAAATTTTTCAAAAAGAAAATAAATAATTAAAAAATCAGAAAAATATAAAAATATGTATCTCTGGCATGTCTTCTAAAAATCGATAACATTTACGGCCTTAGAAATGTTATTTAATAATGATACGAGGCTGTGAATGAAGTTCGAGCAGAAGTTCAAAAGTTTTAAAACATGCTGATTAATAGTTTTCTTACTATATATATAATATAATAAAATATAAAATATATATAATTTAAAAACAAAAATCAAAAATGTCAGGAGCAGTATAGACTATTCCCGGGTCGTTAATCCCCAATGAGGCTGTGCTGAAAAATCGATACAGTCGAAAGATTTGAGTTTGAAGGAGAGAATTGATTTGAGAGTGTGGAAAGGTAGATTAGACAATAATAAACAAAAACGTTTAAGAAAAAACTAAAAATTACGAAATTAAGCTAAAAAACGAGAGCACGGACCCCGAACAAAAGGGGGGAAAACCTAAAAACTTTAAAATTAACCCTACGAATAAATTTTTACTTCTAAACTACCCTATGAGCCAAATAACGAAGAATGAAAAAGACTAGACTGAAAACGGAGTTCGTTTGACCCAAAAACGAGTCAAGACAAAAACCGCACCCGGAACCGTTCTTTAAAAATCAAAAAGTTGTAAAAATGACCCTACGAAAATTTTTATATTTTTCCTACAAACTAGATGACTAAAGAAAATTTTCTAAAAAAGAAAAATATTTTTTTGATAAATTTTGTATTTTTTATGAATTTTTAAAACTTTTAACTAAATTAAATTATAAAAAATACTAAATGACTTTTAAAAATTCTGAAAATTTTACTAAAAATACTTTACACTATGATAAACCTACGAAAAATAAGAAACAAAAAATTTGCTTATTAATAAGCCCGAAATAAGCTGTTAACAGCTTATAGGCTTATAAGCCAAAAACGTGTATAAATACTAAGGCCCTTGGGACTATAACGAAAAAGTCCCAAGGGCGCAGCGGTATGTGTGTTGTAAAGGGGGAATGTATCGAGGGTTGAGACCCGGGTTCGAGTCTTGCTCACCCGGGTCACCCCTTGTCTCCTTTCTTTTTTTTTGGAAAAACTTTGTAAAACAAAGTTGTTAAGCTTATTGAGCTTAACAACTTTTAAAACTACGACTTTTTCTAAAAGCTTATAAATAAGCTTAAAAACAGCTTTTTAAAACGACAGCAGCTTACAAGAGCTTAAGGCAAAAAAATAAGGCATTTGGACATTTTGGACATTTAAGTTAAGACTAGAACTAAAAAGCTAAAAGGTTTGTCTAAGTTATCCTAAATAAGCACTTACGTGCTTAAAAGCTAAAACTAAATAAGCTGAAAGGAAGCTTAAGTTGACAGAAGGCCAAATTAGCTTAAAAGGCAAAAATGCTTAAGTCTTTGGACCTTTTGTGGACAAATAAGTTGAAATTAAAGAGAATAAGCTTAAGAGGGACCTAACTTATCCTAACTAAGCACTATGAGCTAAATGGAGCTTATGAAATAAGCTGAATAAGCCAAGAATGGCTTAAGCAATTTTCTACACTAAGCTAAGCTAAAACAGTGAAGAGGCTATTTTGAGCTTAAAAATAAGCTATCTAAAGAGCTTTCTAAGGACTGAGTTTGAGTAGGCTTATCTAAGAGCTTATGGGCTCTCAAAATAAGCCAAAATCTTGGGCTTAAGTACACTAAAAAGCTAAGAAAAAGGGCTTAAAAATCACCCCTTTGCACCAGGGGAGATTAATGCCAAAACAAGGGCTTATATTGACAGCTTATTTTAAGTTGTCAAATAAGCTCTATTAACAAAACTAAGTTAAAACAGATAATTAACACCAAGAAAAGGACTTGTGCACAAATTTTGACAATCTAAAAACCATTTAAACCTGCTGATTTTAAAGAGTGAAAAAGGGCTTTTTAGCTTAAAAATTTTGACACTTAAAAACTTGGCAGCTTGGACTTAACAAAGTCAAATGACTTAAGGTTTTTAACAACTTGTTTTACTCACACAAAAACACTCTTTTTTGACACTAAAACTCAAAATTACAAGAACTTATGAATATAAGCTCGTGTAGCTTTTTTAAAAGTCACAGTTTTAAGGGTGACTTAAGAAAACTTTGAAAAACCATTTTCATACTTAAAAACTTTTAAAAACAGCTTTAAACAAGCTTAATGCTTAAGCTAAAACTAACTTGAGACCACAACCCATACCAAAAACCATTTTGACCCGTTTTTAGTGTTAACCCAAACACCCCCTTAAATTTCTAAAAAGTGATTTAAAAACCTTTAAAAACTAAGTTAAAATGAAATTTTTAAAAGACAAATAATACTTAAGCTATTTTGAACAATAAAGAAGTAAAAAACAGAACTAATAAGCACTTAAAAATGAGACAATAAGCTAGACAGAAAGAGCTATTTTAGACAGTTTTTAGCAACTTGCATACAAGTGAAATAAAGAGTAACTAGAAAGCATGCTTAGGCATAAATGAACATAAATAAGCACATAAGACATTAATAAGCTGAAAAATAAGCTAATAAGCACTTGCTACAGTAATTTTTAAACAAAATTTAAAAGGATTTATACCTTTAACCCTTGCTCAAAACAGGGTTCTTGGAACCTAATAAGCTCTAAATTCCTATCCCACAGCTTATAAATAAGCTTAAACTAAGCAAAAACCCAATAAGCCATCCAATTCTGCTTATTCATCCAATGCTTTAATCCAACAGTACCTTGCTTTTCTCTTTTGAATTTTTCTTAAGGTTTTCAAACACAGGTTATAAAGAATGCTTTAAGTTGAGAGCTTAAAAGTTTTAAGAAGATAAATGTAACTTAGAACACACATAAAAAACTTAACTGAATTTTCATTAAAATTGTGAAATACAAGTACATGAAAAACTTTAAACTTAAAAACACTAAAAACTACTTTAAAACTACACTTGAACTACTCCTCTCTTGAGGACTATGGCTTTTCAATGCTTTATATTAGGAAAAAAAAACGACTGGTCTTTTTTTGCTCTTTGTCTTCATCCAGTTGTGCTTGTAGTACGACACAAAATGTGAAGTGTGCTTGTGTGAGTGTGCAAAGAACAGCAAATCCTGGCCCTACCATTCTTCTTGCCACTCCAATTAAAATTTATAGACCATTGATGATTTTTGGTGGGGTTTGGATTGCCACATGGAAATCCCATGTGGGTGTAGGGTTGAAGATTGTGAGAGGTTTTTGGTTGTACATGGGAAGTTCAAACAATGGTGAACAAATTGACCAGGTTGTTGGGTATGAGTTTAGGTGGGAAAACATTGGGGGAAGATATAACTAGTGATTTAAAGTCTTTGGGTGAAGGTTTGTGTAAATGGCAAAACGGCCCTCAAGGTGGTTAATAGCTATTGCAGTATACGTCTTTGCGTTTAACAGGGTTCTGGGACTTGGCAAATTAAGTCAACCAAAAGTTATTACAACCTTTGCATTACTCGTCCTTGGGTAGTTATACTTAGTGCGACTTGGCAGTTTAACCAATTGTAGTTTATACTTTCCCCATTGGCAGATTCTCCCCTTCTCTTTCTTTCTCTCTTTTCTTCTTTTTTAAAATAAGTTTAGGGATTTACAAGTTTAGTCCCTAAACTTGTTTTTCTTGACTTTTGGCTTCGGGGTTGACTTGGGTTGACTTTATGTTGACTTTTTCAGGCTTGGGCTTGGACTTTGACTTTGTCTTTTCCTGCTTTTCCATTCCGAGTCTGGTTTTGTTGTTTTGGCTTTGTTTTTCGTCCTTTTCTTAAATATCCGTTCCTGCACAATACAATTAGCAAAACAAGCATATGTTTGGCATTTTAAGTCCGTTTTTGGTTATTTTAGCTCGTTTTTAAAGGTAAAAGGTATGTGTAATTAAACACATACCAAAACCTCACAAAGTGTACTCCACAGGAATCAAATAGCTTCCAAACCAACACTTTGCTTTCTCATAGATTCCTCCACACTGCATCTTCTACATGATGTTCAAACATTGTCTTTAGATCACCCCATAGCACTCTCTCATAGTGTGGAGATCATTTTTCCCATCCAATATTAGTTTTACAAACAACATTAATAAGCACATCGGAAACCATAAAGAACAACAATGTTGTTAAACAAGGTTTTACTAGTAAACATTCTATTAATCTACTAAAAATCTGCTGCTGCCAAACATCATAAATACCAAAACTAGAAGATAAAACACGTATAAAACCTTGAACAATCCTAGATATCAAGAGCAACCCGCTCAGATACCAATTGTGGAGAATCGATTAGCCCATCTAGGATATAATAACATTGAATAACATAATATGCAGCAGAATAAATAAGAACATCAATGTTACTTCAAGGTTTTCTTTATTCACTATATCCCCAAGATCAAATGATCCTTGGAGCTATACTAACTAATACATAGATGTCTATAATACATCTATTACTATCTACTAACTATTAGACTCTCATTGGAGAGATCTAACTATGATGGATATCTAAAACAGACGCCTCTAATACCCTTTATATAGAGGGTTTACAAGAAAACCTAGCTTACATAGGAAGCTAACTTAATTTGTATTAGGAAGCTAATTAAAACTAATTAAAACCTTCCTTTATCTTTGATATTCTTTGACTTTTCAATGCTTATCTTCATGGAAATCTTCCATCTTTTAATTCTTCCATATGTAGAATACCAAAGTGTCATATTAATCCCTTGTTGTTTTATTCGTCTTCATTTATGCATATGTAATTTTGTAATCATCAAATCTGAGATCCCAACACATAGCCCTCTTATGGCCTTGTATACCCATGCTTAGCTTTAACCAATTTCCACAGAGTTTCCAAATCTTCCCTGTCAAAGCTTATAAGCATCTAAATAAAGGCTGAGTACCTCTTTGAACTTCCATAAACTCTTATAATTTGATAGTAGCTGATCTTTCCTTCTTTAACAATCTTCCAATCAACAATACTTGGAGGCTTAGTAGCTAAAGGTATAACATCAACTGCTACTTCCTCTTCATTAAGAACAATTTTCATGAGCTCTTTCATCTTAGCTGCTTCCTGATCATCATCCACCTTTTGCTTCTTTGCATTCTCTTGTTCTAACTCATCTCTTGCTCTTTTTGAACTGCTTTCTTGTGCTATCTCTGCTCTCTTGGAACTTTCTTCCATTACTTCTGCTTTCTTAGAACTTTCTTCCATTTTAGTGCCTTCCACCAACTTTGTTCTGAAGTTAACAAAGGTGTTCACCCTCTTGAAAGCTTTGTCAAACAATTCTTGAATATTTGCAAAGGACTTTCTCTTCAAGTCTTTGGGCTTCCATCCTGCCATATTCTTCAGGTAAGTACACATGATACTCCTTTGTTGAGCTCTTGTAGGTGGTCTATTTCTCTTTTCTTCTGCTCTCTTAGCTGTAAAGTGCTTTCTTCTTTTCTCCAAGAGTTGTTGAAATAGTGTAGCCTTCTCATCAACAGTCAACTCTTCTTGCTCCTCTGCTTGCAGTCTTTGAGCTAATTCATTATCATTCTCAATCTTAGCCTGAATGTCATTCCATTCTTCAATCAAGGCTACATTAGCTTCATCTTTTTCCCTTGCAAGCCTCACTTCCTCATTAAATTCAGCTTGTAATCTTATAGCTTCTTGTTCATCAGAGCTGATTTGATCTTTCTTCTTCATCTTCAAAGGTTCTTCAACCATTATACCTTTACCCTTGTCTTTTGAAGGAATTGTTGTTTTTATTGTTGTTGTTGTTGGTATTAATTCACTTGGCTCTTGAAGAAGAATTCCTGAAGTAGTTGCTGTTGTAGCAGTAGTAACCTTAGGTTTTACACTTTTCAATTCTGCCAGTGCTTGAGCCAAAGTTATTTCATCTTCAGTTATTGTAGCAGCATTAACTGTTTCTTCAGTAGCACTAACTACTTCTTCAACATGAACTTCTTTTTCAACAAACACCTCATCACCATGTAAATCATTTACATCAAACATTTCAGCATCATGAACATTCTCCAGGGTGATATCTTCATCAGCATCAGTATCATCAATTTTCCTCCCCTGTTTGGTTGCATCCTCCTGATCACCCAAACTAGCTTCATCGGAGGAAACTACTCTTGCAGATCTACCAACCTTATATAATCTTCTGAGCTTATGAGTTCTTGACCCTCCTTTCTTCTCTAACTTCTTGACTCTTTTCTTTAAACTTGTAATCTCCTAAGCTTGAGCAGTCTTTGTGTTCTCCAGGTCAAGCACTCTTTATTGCAATTTCGTACAAAAATCCATCAATTCCTTAAGTTGCATACTAGGCTCCTCATTGATAGCTTTATCTGCTACATTTGTAGGATCACTAGGAACACTAGACTGAGGAATCTCAATGTCCTTTCTCTTTGGCCTTCTTGTTTTTTGTTTCTTTTGAGGATGAGATGATGATGGTTGAGTAATGATGGGTGTGTGTTGGGGATCAGTTGGCATTGCTGAACCTTCACCCATTTCTTCTTGAGCTTGTACCACCATTGTTGGAAATAATGGTGTTTCCCTTCTAGAAAAGTCTTTTCCTTTCCTTCTCATGTTAGCAAAAATCTTCTTTGTGTGAGAGGGTGCAATATAAATCCTGTTGTGAGTTGCCATCCCTTCTAGTTGATTATTCAAAAAGACTTGTACAAACCTTGGATACATCAAGAATTTGACAGCATTATCCAAGTTATTCACCATGCTTTCAAAAATATACTTGGAAAAGTTGAACTTTTGGTTTGTGGCTAAACAGATAATTGCAGAAGCCATAGTGCTACTAAATTCATTCCATGCAGTAGTCTTAGCACTTAGGCATTGCAAAATGGTATGAATAAGGAATTTCCATTAGGGAGAGAAGAATGCCTTATAAAAAGTTAGCTTCTGAGAAAGTTTTTCATACCCCATTCTTGTAAGTTCTTCAAAAATAGTGGCATTAGGCAAGCAATTTGTACCTTCCTCATCATCCAATTGAAGGTCTCTTCTAACAGATGCTTCAGTAACAACTATCTTCTTCCTATCCACTAGGGCTTGTAACTATTGTTCCCCATTGACCTTTTTTACCTTGACAGTAGTCCAAAATTGTTCAATACACGAAGGATATATAGTGGGATTAACGGTTAAAGCATATCTTATAGAACTTGCATTCAGAAAATCTACTATCTGCTTAAATCCTTCACTTTCAGCAGATTTAGTCAAAAATGCGACTAAATTGTGAGTATCAGCAAATTGTAGGGTCGTCATTGTGTTGGGTTTTGATGATAAATGATGAAATTGAGTTATCACGCCTTTGTGAGCCTTTTAGAACCATGCTAAAGCTTCTCTTTGAAGATTAGCGTCCAATATGAACCAATCTTCATCCAACTGAAAACGGTAAACTCTAGTCTTTGCCTCCTGTGTAAGGGTATTCCAAAACTGTTGAATGTAGATAGCTAGAACAGAAGCTGAGGTAGTGAATGCTCTGAAGAAGTTTATGTTTTGCAAAATATCAATAAAGATCTAAAAGATTAGGTTCCTTTGCTTCTTTTGAGGATCCAATACATAATTACTCCTTTCAATGGGCACCCAAACACTAAATGGTAGCATCTGATCGTCAAATCTTGTGGGAGTAGGAGCGGGAACATTCTTATTAGCCATGTTATCTGTACAAAGAATATAACAAAGATAGGTGACTGACATATATTTGATGTTAGATAGAAAATTATGTCCTTGATGTTTAACATGCTTTGTTTGATTAAGGTGTGATTAAATCATGTATGATGAAATATTTCACATTAAGTCAATGGTCATTAACTTGGGTCAAACCAGAAGTCAACATAAGTTAACATTGGTCAAGGGTCTAGATGATATCCGTTGAACTCAATCACAAGTTAACAAGGCCCGAATGGGAGTTAACTGGGTAATTAGGCCTTTAGATTAGGCCTTAAGAAGGTATTAGGATTAATGGGGCAAAACTTTGGAATTCTGGCCCGAACCGCTACCCATTTGACACTAAATCACTATCAGGTTTGACAGTCAAACCGCTAAGATGAGGATTAAGCAAACCACTACAAGGCAAGTATAACAAATCGCTATGAGGTGGTTTGATCAAACCGCTATGAAGTAGAGTGACCAAACCGCTATGTAGTGATTTGGTCAAATAACCATGTGGAGGAACAGTCAAACCGCTAAGAATATTTAATTCAATTAAATCAAACCGCTATGACCAAACAACTACGAATATTTTATTAACTTAATCAAACCGCTATGACCAAACAGCTACGAATATTTTAATCAACTTAATCAAACCGCTACCATTTAAGAAAAAATTGAAATAGCGGTTTGAATATTTTAATAATAAATAAATTCTTCATCAAACCGCTACCTCGTAGCGGTTTGATGGTGGTGGTGGTGGTGGTGGTGGAATGTCATCTTGTGATCCAGCCATTGAATTGCTTTGTAAGATAGGGGTTTATAACTGGTTTTTGTTCTTCTTACTCAGAGTTTCTCACAGGCTCTGATACCACTTGTGAGTCCCAAACTGAACAGATCTTTGCAGCCTGCTAAGGGTGATAGCCAACTTGTATAAATACAGATTGACTATAGAGAAACACTGACTATGAATACTTATTGTATATGCGGAATCTACACAATAGTATTAAGAAGAACAATGAAAAACTAAACTTTGATTTCTATTAATCTGCTTTAAGTGATTACAGATTACTAACTATGAGATATGATTGTATGAGATGAGATCTGTGTGTTTTCTCTGTGTCTTGTCTCTCTAATGCCGTAGGGTTCCTTTTATAGACCAAGGATAAACCCTAACAAGCTTACAAAACGCGTAAAAGATAATACATATCTTTTCCTACAATATCTCATACATATCTCTTAAACGGTACTAACTATTTTATACTAACAATACTAACTATCTGAGCAGTACTTAACACTTTATACTGTCATTACTAACTATAAATAGTGGTACTAAGTATATAACTAACGATACTAAGTTAGGAATGCATAATTCCCAACAATTTATTTTAGAAGAGTTTGTTGAGTCTTCTTTGTGGCTTTATTACCACCAAATCTTGTTTGTATAGCAGCAAACAAAGTCTTAGCATCCTTGTACTAATTAAATGTCATTATATGTTCATTCGGAAGTGCCATCAGTAACATACTTCTTGCCTTTACATAATTATTCTTTTGAGCCTTTTCTTCAGTAGTTATAGGACCTGATACTAGTGTAGTTGAGGAACCATCAGCATTTGTTGTTGTTTGAGCTTCTGGTTTGAATGAGTTTTCATTCTCTATGACATCCCATAAAGCATAGTCTCGTACTTGAAAGTATTGTTCAATCCTTAGCCTCCACATATCATATTTACCTTGTTTGAGAAAGGGCAACTTTGCAGTAGTAGTGGTTTGAGCAGTTTCTAGATCCATCTCTTTTAAGTGAGTAAAGGGTTCTTCTTTTTAGTTTCTTCTAGATCAAAGTTTCAGAACACAAGCTCTGATACCACTTGTTGATCCCAACTGAAGATCGATTTCTTAGCTTGTAAAGGTTAAGTTACTTTGGATAAATCCAAAACAACTATGGTAGAAACTTTGTGAATACTAAAGAGTATGTGGAATCTACTCTTTAATACTTATAAGAATATAAATGAAACAGTAAACTGTATGAATAATGATATTACTAAAAAGCTCCATTATTATTATTATCAATAATACTAGTACTCTGTGTAGTACTAGGGTTTACAACCTTGAAGCTATATATCAAAAACGTATGAATGTATATCAATAACCATAACCTAGGATCTCATTTTAGACACCAAAGAGTCCTTTACAAGATAACTACAAATCTTCTATAATTCCATTTTAGATAGTTTGGTACAAAGTTCCATCAATTCCTTTAGTTTCATGTTGTTCTCCCCACTTCCAAGTGTGTTAACTCTTGAGAGAGGTGGATCATTGGATTGTTTAGATACAGCCTCAGACCTAATTTGAGCATCTGCACCCCCCAATATGGTATCTTCGCACCTGGGACCACTACCTGAACTAGTTCCCTGAGGAAAAGACTCATTAAGTGTTGCCATGGATTGGGTCCTATTTATGTTACCACTGTCTTGCTCTACTTCTAAGCTAGAAGCAGTAGTGGCAGCCCTTTCTATTCTGTCTTCCGATTCCTTAATGACATTCTTATCTGCTACAAGGGAAATAGGTCCATTAGACTGAGATATATTAGTGGCCCTTTTGGCTTTCTTAGGTCTTTGAGTCTTTTTAGATTAAGATAATGATGGAACAGTAATTGGTTCAAGATTAGGTAATGAAGCAGTTATAGATGTGTGTTGGGGTTCAAATTAAGATCTTCTTATGAAATATTTTCACCCAAGATAGCCAGCTGACTTACAATCTTCTGAAGCTTGTTAAAAATAGAATCAAGAGACTCTGTACTTGGAGCACTAAAGTTCTATTACATTTGTTTTAAAAGAGTCTTCTGAGTCTTCTTTGTGGCTTTATTACCACCAAATCTTGTTTGTATAGCAGCAAACAAAGTCTTAGCATCCTTGTACTGATTAAATATCATTAGATGTTCATTCAAAAGTGCCGTCAGTAACATACTTCTTGCCTTCACATCATTCTTCTTTTGAGCCTTTTCTTTAGTAGTTACAGGACCTGGTACTAGTGTAGTTGAGGAACCATCAGCATTTGTTGTTGTTTGAGCTGCTGGTTTGAATGAGTTTCCATTATCTATGACATCCCATAGAGCATAGTCTTGTATTTGAAAGTATTGCTCAATCCTTAGCCTCCATATATCATATTCACCCTGTTTGAGAAGGGGCAACTTTGCAGTAGTAGTGGTTTGAGCAGTTTCTAGATCCATCTCTTCTAAGTGAGTAAAGGGTTCTTCTTGTTAGTTTATTCTAGATCAAAGTTTTAAAACACAAGCTCTGATACCACTTGTTGATCCCAACTTAAGATCGATTTCTTAGCTTGTAAAGGTTAAGTTACTTTGGATAAATCCAAAACAACTATGGTAGAAACTTTGTGAATACTAAAGAGTATGCGGAATCTACTCTTTAATACTTAGAAGAATATAAATGAAACAGTAAACTGTATGAACAATGATATTACTGAAAAGCTCCAATATTATTATTATCAATAATACGAGTACTCTGTGTAGTACTAGTGTTTACAACCTTGAAGCTATATATAAAAACGTATGAATGTATACCAATAACCATAACCTAGGATCTCCTTTTATACACCAAGGAGTCATTTACAAGATAACTACAAATCTTCTATAATTCTAATAGATAACTGCCAATCTTCTAACTTAATAAGATATACATTTCTTTTACAAAAATATCTCATACTTATCCCGTAAGTAATCTTGATAAGCATTCTTCATCTTAATCATTTCTCTTGTTTTTATCCTTCTGACAGTAGAAACTCTTCTAGCAGTTGTAATCTTTCAGCAGTTATAACCAACAACATTAACTTTTATTCCAGCATCACTAACTGTGTACAAGCAGTAGTAACTACTTAGAATATTTTCTTCATTCTTCATCAGCAGTACTAAGTTACACTAATAGTAGTAACTTTTATACTAGCAGTATTAACTACTTAGTAGTATTTCTTCTAAGTCTCTGAGCAGTTTTAAATTCCATTAGCGGTAGTAATATATACTAGCAGTAGTAACTCTAACCTTAGCAGCAGTTACTTCCAAACAACATCAAGAAGCTTTTAATCCTAACATTTCTTGTCTTTTATTTTGATATTAAATTCTTGTAAGAGCAGGATCCAACGAATAAGACGTGGTTTAGAATCTTGTTTCTTGAATAGGTGCCTGAGAGCTGAGTGATTAGTGTGCAGGATCGTCTTTGATAATACAAGATAGGATCGAAATTTATCAAATGCAAAGACTACAGCCATAAGTTCTTTTTCAGTGATTGTATAGTTCTGCTGAGCTGCGTTGAGAATTTTGCTTGCAAAGTATATCGGGTTAAAAAATTTACCATCTTTTTGACATAAGATTGCTCTAACTGCGAAATCGCTTGCATCACACATGAGTTTAAACGAAAGATTCAAGTTTGGGCTTATAATCACAGGAGCACATGTGAGCTTTTCTTTTAATATCTTGAATGCGTTGTGACATTCATCATTGTATTTGAATGGAGTACCTTTTTCAAGCAACTTGGTGTGAGGACGGGCAATTTTTGAGAAATCTTTAATGAATCTTCGATAGAAACCAGCATGTCTTAGAAAGCTTCTAATACCTTTGATATTAGTGGGTGGTGGAAGTTTGGAGATTAGGCTGATCTTTGCCTTGTCGACTTTGAGACCTTCTTCGGATGCCTTGTGACCAAGCACAATTCCTTCTTTAACCATAAAGTGACATTTTCCCAGTTAAGGATAAGATGTGCATCTTTGAAACGCTGAATCATTTTATCAAGGTTGTTCAGGCAGTGATCAAAAGAGCTTCCAAAAACAGAAAAATCGTCCATGAATATTTCGACGGATTCTTCGATCATATCATGAAATATAGCTAGCATGCACCTTTAGAAAGTAGCTGGAGCATTACATAAACCAAAAGGCATTCGCCTATAAGCGTATGTACCAAAAGGACATGTGAACGTTGTTTTTTCTTGGTCTATAGGATCGATTGGTATTTGAAAATATCAGGAAAAACCATCAAGTTGCTTCACTGAGTTTGCGGTAATCAATACATACTCTCCAACCTATGACAGTTCTTGTTGGGACAAGTTCATTTCTTTCGTTAGTAACAACTGTAATACCTCCTTTCTTCGGTACACAGTGAATGGGGCTTACCCAAGGGCTATTGGCGATTGGATAAATGATACATGTATCGAGCAGTTTAACTATTTATTTTTTAACTTCTTTCATGTTTAGGTTTAATCTTCTCTGTTTTTGAACAACTGGTTTTTTGTCTTCCAGGAGTTGAATTTTATGTTTACAAAAAAGATGGGCATATTCCAGGAATGTTTGTGGTTTTCCAAGCAAAGGCTTGTTTGAGTCTTTTAAGAACAGATACGAGTTTGTTTTTGTTTTCTTCAGAAAGTTGAGATGATATAATAACAGAAAGAAAAGATGGTTCTTTCAAGAATACATATTCCAGGTTATCAAGAAGAGGTTTAAGTTCAAGATCCGTAGGAGGTTCTTCAATAGATGTTTTGATTTTTTGTAATCGGTGTTAAAAGTGATTTTTTAGAATGGTGTTTCTTCGGTGTCGGATTCGGATTTAGAGTTTTCATCAGCAGTCATTTCCATGAATTCATCAAATTAAACTAAGAGTTTTTCTTCGAGGATGGTTCCTTCGATGGAATGGAGGATTTCACTACCTTCGTCGAGAAGAGCATCAAAATCTTCTTCTATGATTTCGTCGATGACGTCAATACTGAAACATGTATCATTGTTTGAATAATGTATCATTGTTTGAATAGGAGTGTTCAATTGCAGAATCGATGTGAAAGATCATTCGTACAGTTCCAACTCCGAGATTGAGTTGCTTCTGTTAACTTAAATTACTACATCGGCAGTGTGAAGAAAAGGTCTTCCTAAGTAAGGGGAACTTTACTCTCTTCTTCCATTTCAAGTATAACAAAATTAGCATGGAAGGTAAATTTACCAACTTCAACGAGCATATTTTCAGCTATTCCAACAGGGTATTGGAATGATCGGTCGGCTAATCTTACACTCATTTTGGTAGGTTTGACAGTTTCGAGAGATAATTTCGCGTATAAGGAATAAGACATGAGATTAATGCTAGCACCAAGGTCGGCTAAAACATTACATGAGAAAGCTTTGTTGAAATTACATGGAATAAGGAAACTTCAAGGGTCTCTAAGTTTTGGTGGAACTTTGTTTTGAATTATGGTGGAACTTTCATTGCTCAGAAAAGTGGCTGAGATTTGTTCGATTTTTTGTTTGTTATTCACGAGTTCTTTGAGAAATTTTCCATTATTGGGCATTCCAGCTAAAACATCGACATGAGGAACATTGATTCGGATGGCTCGGATCATGTCGAGGAATGTTCCATATTGAGCTTCCATTTTTTCTTTTCTGAGGCGTTGAGGATATGGGATTTTTGGTTTATATGGTTTGGGTATCGGTGCTTCTTTGACTGGTTTTGGTGTTTGAGGTTCAGGTTGGGGTATAGGTTCTTCAACTTCATTATCGCTATCAAAGTTGATAAGGGTTTCAGAATCATTTTGTTGATCATTTGGGTTAACTGGTGGGTCATAGGATTTACCACTTCGTGTAAATACAGCATTTACATGTTTGTTTCGTGCTTGCGGTTGTTGGTAAGGTTAGGATGAGCTACCTTTTGGGTTAGGTTTAGTGTTACTGAGAAGAGATCCAGAAGGTCGAGCAAATTGCTTGTCGGCAAATCTGTCGAATTTAGCTTCAAGATTTTAGATGGAGGCTTGATGATTTTTGGTTGTTGTTTCTAGTTTGTTTTTGAGATCCATAAAAGTGTCTTTGAAAAAAAAAGTTTGTTGAGTGTTGAGCTTTGATGAAATCGCTTAGTTGTTTTTGAAGATCGGGTTTATCATCAGAGTGAGATTGATAGTTGTCTTGGTTGTAATCATTTCTTCCGCTTGAACGCTAGTTATTGCGGTTTGAATTACGATCGCGGTAATCATTGTAAAAACGAGTACGACGAAAGGTTTGCATGAATTTTGCTTCTTCTTCACGTGACAAGGGTATGTCATCATCGTTATGATCAGGGTTTGATTGTTTTCAATGGGATTGAAAATCTTTATACCGAGCATCCATTTTCATGGTCATGGCATCTATTCGGGCCATAATTTTATCAGTATTGGAATTACTGCTACCTTCAGCGGCGAACGCAATGGTTTTCTTAAGAGAGGATTTGGTTTTTTGATTTTTAGCCCAGTCGAGCTTGAGTAAAACTTTGTCATCAAGAAGCTGATAAGCTTGATTTGGGGTTTTATAGAGGAAAATACCACTAGCTGCAACATTTAGAACTTCTTGGGCTATTTCGTTGAGACCGTGGTAAAAGATTTTGATGATATTGCCTTTGGATAGATTGTGACCATGGCAATTTCTGAGTATTTCCTTCATACGAAGCCAGGCATCGGTTAGAGATTCGTTTTCATGTTGAGAAAAGGCTCGGATTTCTCCAAGGAGTCGATCGAAAAGAGATGGGGGAAAGAATTGGCTAATGAAAGTGGTTCGAATTTCATCCCACATTTTGATAGTTCCTTTGTTGAGTTCGTTCAACCAAGTTTTTGCTTCTCTAGTGAGTGATAGGGGAAACATCATTAGGCGGACAGGTTCATTCTCAGTGTCGCTATATTTAAACATATCACATATTTCGAAGAATTCGTGAATGTGTTTGTGAGGATCGGTTTTGATTCTGCCATCGAATTGGTTTTCTATGACAAGAGTCACGTGGTTACCTTTAATAACAAATTCGTTTGCGGTTTTAGGAATGGTGATTGCGGAACCGAGAGTCGGAGCGACAACACGGTCGGCAGCCCACATGGGTTAGTCATCCACGGGATTGAGATTTTGAAGGGTAACGAGAAAGTGACGGAAGTAATTGATATCGAGAATTGACGGATAGACAAATCTTGGATTTTGAGGAGGATCGTTTCTTTGTTCGAATGGAACTCTTCTGTTTCGTCGACGAAGTATTCGATTCAGAGTACGTTCAGGTTTAGGTAATGGTTCGACAAGTTCAAAGTTGGAAGCACGTGTATGCATCCAAAGGAGAATTTGTTTGGTTCAGTTTGCCAGAAACTGTACTGTGATTTTTGAAAAGAGGGAATGTTAAAAATTATTTTTAAAGGTTTGATTACAGAACAGCTTTGAAATACCCGACAACGGCGCCAAAAACTTTGATGTGTTTCAAAAGCTTTAAATTTATAATGACTGAAAATACCAATTTTATTATAAGGAAACACACGGGTAAAAGTATAACCCGCTTATGTAGTATAATCTTTTTTAGGTAAGACCAAGTCGTTCACAGGGATTTGTGTAGTGCTCGAATAATCAGAATAAAAATAAACGTTAACAGACTGATAGTAAACTGAACTGGATTCAATAATGATAAAGATGACTACTCGAATAATTTCACATAACATATAAGCAATGGTGATAGTTACGATCTTAGACTTAGGACTTTAATTTATAAAAAGTATTTTCTCGTCAGAAATGTTTTCACAAATTAACTTGTTTAACTTAAGACTTGTATTTAGTTAACTCGATTAAATGTGTCACTCAAATAATCCAGTTACTATTATATCAAATCTATTTTTTTATCAAATAACGTAAGTGTATTTCTCGTCACAAACGATAAAGATCATAGACAAATCTATAAAACTATATAGATCGTAACGGGTCTTTCGACCTATACCGGTGTAAGTATATAATCAAAATTGATAATTAAAGTTGATAAGATTAGACACGTGATGAGGTGTCATTTTATACACTATTTTTGGTGTCATTTAACCCCTTAAATCATGCCAATATGCCCAGAGTATGTGCTTAATCGTTTGTTTTCTGGTTTTTAGCACTTGGATGGTATTTCGAGGAAATACACATGATTTAGGCTCATTTAGAGAAGAAACGGATGAGATTACGGACCTACACCAAATCCTTGAAGAAGTATTGCTTACACAACATGGAGACGGCGTCGCTTTGCTGTCGTGATCTATTCAGTGACGACGTCTGGAATTTGGAGACGGCATCAGAACGTGGCCAACTTAAAGAGGATCTAGAATCATCCACGTAGCGACGGCGTCGGGACCATAACGCGACGCCGTCGCCGTAATACCTCTATATATACAGAACCGATTTTATGGTTTTAGTATGTAACTTTTGGGGATAACTTTGTATAACTTAGTGAGACGAATCCTAGTCCTTGTAGCAGCTTCATAGGTCGTTTATAGGGCCTCAAAACTGTATTGTACTACCTTGGATTCATGTTTTAATTCAAGTAAGCTTATTTATCATTAGTCATTCAATATGTCTATGTGTTGTGTGATTGATTTATCTTCTTACTTCCTTTATAATATGCGAGGCTAAACCCTCCTTTGTATTTGCTTATGATTGCATGAAAGTCAGATTGTAGATCCTTTTACTATTTCTTCTCGTTGATGAATGTGCGCGTTAGGCCTTAAAAACAAGCTTTTGTCTGTATCGTTGTTGACACATCTAAGGAAACGCGAGTGCGTAGAAAGGATACCATAGGGTAACAATCTTCACACTACCTTGCCCCTTATATGGTTGATCCCTCTTAAGGTATTTCACACGCATTTAATATACTCTTAGGGGCCTTGTAATAGTCTTCATACTACCTTGACGGAATATTAAATAGACGACGAATTAATGTAATTCGTTAATAACCTAGGAAATACTTACACATTACATCTCAAGGGTGAAAAGGAAACATGATTAGGAGAAACAATCTGATTAGTAATGCATGATTAAGTAAATACATTCAATTATCATAAAGTTATCACCAGTAGTTTATCAATTAGTTTAGTTAATAGTTTATCAAACCAACCTCTCAAATCATAGATTTACCTTCTTTCCTATAAATATAAAAATACAAAAATAATCTTCTCTTAACCCCTAGAATTGTATTAGACCGTGATCAAGCCTTCCCAACCTATTCCCCTAGAGACCGATAACAACCCTCGAGTCTTGCCTATACTACTACTACAACGGTTAGGTAATCTGCCTAGGGAGTTGTAAAACTTCAACACGATAGGATTATAACATAAGCTTAAGATTAACAAGATCGTAATTATACCAAACACTTATTTTTTATATTATTTTCACCGAGTAGTCATGAGAAATTTAGCCTCTCATGGCTATGAAGTATATAACAAGATTAAATTGATAAACAAGAAACATACTATATCCGGGTAAGAATATGGATCAAAACTCTCCTCGTAACAAGTATAGAATCGAAGTACAACCTTTTATTCTTATAAATCAATGATATTCTTCTTCGTTCTTCGTGGTTTGATCTTCAATCTTCAAAGAAGTATGGTGTTTATGGGTTTGAATATTGAGAGATTTGTGTGTGGAATGATTGAATGATGAGTTGATGAATGGAAATGGAGATATTAAGTTATTGTAATGTGTGTGAAATTTAGCTCAATTTATAGGCTGATTTCTAGTTGAAGTGCAGCGCACAAAAGAAATTGTGCGGCGCACTTGAGGTGTTAATGCGAGGAGTATTTAATTCCATTTAATTCTTTTTCATAGTCCTGGTGAGAAGTGTGGCGCACAAAGCTATTTGTGTGGCGTACTTGGTGATTAAATGCGTCTTCACTTAATTGACTTTAATTCTTGAATTCGCTTGGAAGTGCGGCGCACATAGGGTAAGTGCGGCGTACTTTGGTCTTTTTCAGTCTTGAGTCTTTTCTTTTATTCTAGCTTGCTTTCCAATAATCGTAAACACTTGAACTTTATTTCTTTTAAGCTCGGGATGACTTCAAGTGAATCTGCACATAATTTATGCTATTAAGTATCAAAAGTTCACGAGAAATAATAAAATATATGTAAATATCGCCGCCAAAACATGTATATTAAGGCGTTATCAATTACCATATCTATTGGCTCAAGCTTTCCTATACCTAAAATTTTATACATGGAGAATGGCATTATGCTAATGCTAGCTCCCAAATAGCTAAAGCATTATTAAAATCTAACCTCCCAATACATCAGGGAAGAATAAAGCTTCCCGGGTCATTCTCTTTCAGAGGTAGTTGATTTTGAAGAAGAGCCGAGCATCTAGGATTCATTCTGACTTCGTTATCTCCCATGGTTACAGGTTTATTTACCACCAAATCTTTCATATATTTTGAGTAGTTATCTGTTTGCCTAATTTCTTTTAGAAGAGGCCTGTTCATTCTAATTTTTTAAGGCCCTCCATGGTTTCATGAACCAAGGCTTATTCAGCGTGTTGCTCTAATCGCCTAGGAAAAAGGATTGGTGGTTCATAATGTTAGCCTCACTTTTTAGTGAAGCTGGCGTCTTACACATGAATTGGACTAGACTTGAACATTGCGTATCACGCACGGGTTATTTATGTAAACTAGGAATAGTTTGCTTTTTCTTTTAGTATAAATACCCCTCATGGCTCTTTATAAGGGGTGGTTGGTGTAATCATTTGTGTAAATTTCATCTCTTATCAATAAACAGATCTTTTCTTAACCTTCTCTCTCTACTTTCTCTCACTAAACAATATGTCTCATCCTATGTTCTTTGATCAACCAAGACCCCCCGAATAGGTGAATCACTAGTCCTTTTTCCTAGGGTGTTTTGTATTTGTGTGTGTTGTTTTATGTTTTCGGCTTATTTTCTGCTTATTTCGTGGGCTTATTTGATGAAAAAAGCCACGGCTGAATTTTTGTTGTGTGTTTGTGATAAAAGTCTCAATCTTTCCTAGTGTACCATCATTTTTCATTGTATATCCAAAGGGAGTTTAAGCCTACTGGATGTTTTTGAGCTTATATTCTTGGCTTTATTTGAAAAAAACAAGTCTGGTATTTTTGTTGTGCATTTCTGATAAAAATCTACCATCTTTCTAGTGTTTCTTCACTTCTATTGAATATCTAAAGAAAATCTTCAGCTTTTTGGTCAATCTTTGCTTATTTCGTACTTATAAATAAGCCACTTGGTCTCAGCTTATTTTTGGGTTGGTTTGTTTACACTTAATTTGTCCTTATGCTTTCTTTCAAGCTTATTTTGGTCCTTGTTTGTTATGCTTAAAGAAAAGGCTGAAAAAGGAAAAGAACGACTATCAAATCCAAAATCTTAGCTATTCTTGACAGTTTTGTGGCTTTTTGCAAAAAGACAAGAAGTACTTTTTGTTTGAAGGCAGCGATTTATACAGATTTGAATACAGCGATTTATACACGGCTTTAATTCGGCGATCTATACAAGGTCCATTCCGGCGATTTATACCATTCTGGATCCGCCGATTTATACCGTTTGGCCGACGACGATTTATACATCGGCCATAGACGGCTATTTATACCGAGATCCAATCCGGCGATTTATACCGAGACCCAAGCTGGCGATTTATACACCATAACCAGCCGTGTCAACTCAGTATTTACTGAGTTGACCAGGTCAACTCAGCCGAGTCAACTCAGTTCTTACCGAGTTGACTGAGTCAGTCAAAGAGTCGAGTTTAAGAACAATCAAACAGACAGAATGAAAAAAAAAGACTCGACTGTTACACCAACACAATCAAACAAAACAATTAACAACATCAACAGCCAAGATTAATCCAACTCATCGTCACATTCATCAATCATAACCAACAAATCCATCAAACTAATCCTATATCCTATCGTCACATTATCATCTCCATCTCCTTCAATCACATCTAGACTCGAAACGATTAAATAAATGATAATGATCTCAGATTAGTTTCGAGTTGTGCAATTAACTGTCATGACCCCAAAAGATTAATAACATGACAAGAAAAATCTTCATTGATCTATCATAAGGTTTAACCCTCTTTCCATATTCGAAATTAAAGCTTGACTATAACAAATATGTTATAACCGTCTTCGTTTTGATTGAAAAATAAATCAAACGCGTACAATAAATCTACCCGAGACCCAAAATGAAAGGATCTTGATGCCGATGGTCTTGTTTCTTTCGTTGGTTATGCTTAGTGACAAAGGAGTTACTCAGTTTTAAAGATGGTTTGTTGCAATTATCTAAAGGTGGTACAAGGGTGACGTTTGATTTGTTTTGGAAGAGTGGTGGATCTGTTTTTTTTTGGAGAGATGTTTTTAGCTGTGTGTGTTTCTCAAAGGGGCGGAGGAAATGATAAAAGGATTAGGGTTGGGGTAAATTAGGGTGTGTTGTTAAATACCACTAATTTAGGGTTGTTGGTAATAGAACCGAGTTCTATAAATTGGATTTGGGCTGCGATTTTGTGACATGGGCCGAGTATTGACATTACACATAGGGCCTGAATGCATTTCAAAAGGATTGTTAGGCTGCTAAGTTTTTTTGTTATTATTTTGGGCTGACACTATAAGCAGGCCGTGTAGATGGATTATATTGCTATGGGTCGAAATGCTTATAGGCTTAGCAATTGGGCGGTTATGTATGTTTGAGTTAATGAATGAGCCGGGTATTAAATCAATATCATGTTGGGTAAAAGTATACAAGACCGGGTTTATTACTTGGACGGGTCGTACTTATGGTATATTTTTTTGAGCCAATATCCATTAACGATCATAACACATCAACAAATTTACGAACAACAACACAATACATTACACTAAAAACGATCCTTTTCAAAATTCACATTCATTCATAAAGGCTAGTATTGAATCTAATGACTATGGGGTTTTTGTACGATGTTACTTATTTGGGATTGAAGTAGTATTTCACAAGGAGTGTACTTATTTCGTCTTTGATTTTTCTCTTTCTCCACAACGAAGATGACCTGTTCGGGCATATATGGTTTGTGATGAAGAATTGATTTATCTAGTTATACCTGATGTAAGGAGTTACATTGTAGTACTCACGGGTTATAGCTATCATTTTAAGGAGTTACATTGTAGTACTTAGTTACTCGCGTAGTTGAGGATATTTCAAGAGGTGTTGTATTTTTTGTATACTTTGGTGCGGGTATATGATACTTAGAGATTTGCCTCTGCGCCATTCTTCGTCACACGGATAGTATAAGATTAAGGCATAAGTCTGGGATTTTGCTTCATTCTCGGATTTGTTTCATCGGGTTGTCTCCATCAGTGGTCATCAGTATTAGCCTACAGAATAGATAAGGGGATTTAGATCGGGTTGATCAAGAGAGATTGTTAAGAGAGGACCGACATCTTCTCATAGAGTATTGCTTATGCAATCACGGGTTATGAAGCTAAGTAAGTTGTCCCAGTTGGCATAAGATGCACACATGTGTAGGATGATTCCTCAGTTAGTCATCATCCTGGAGGGAAAAATATGTACATCTAGTACTTAGTTGATTTTTATGTTACTGTTTTAATGTTACAGTTTCGACTATATAGAGGCATAAATTGCATACACTCAGAACTTAATTGACTTTGGTGTAGCAATTTACATCTGCACTTTCTTGGAGGGAGAAAATTGCATTTCTGAGTCTTAATTGATTTTGGTGCTACGGTTTCGACTTCGAAAAAGGGATAAAATGTGTACTTTTGGCTGAATTCAAACAGGACTGGAATGCTTCCTAAGTGAGACGATGTTGAAGATATCATCCCTTCCCACAGAGTATCCTAAATGAGTAAGGAGGTCTTTGAGAAGACTAGTGCAATAATTCTTATCAGTCTCAGTGGTGTCTGTTTGGGAGGGAGCAGAAGAAGTTCAGAGCATAATTCATATCAAAGCCGAAGTATTCGGATAAGAGAACTTCAAGGATGACAAATGAGAAGTAGATTCTGATAAACTTCAACATGACCAAAAGTGCAAGAAAATGAAGCTTTCTCAGGACATGCAGCTAATTCAAAAACTTCATGATGACCAGAAGCGTATGAAGAAAGTTTTTGAAGTCATGTCAGGAAGTTATGAGCAGAAATCCAATCAAGACCGGGTTTGGTAGTGAAAACTTCTAAGTCATCCTTAGCATATGTTCATCTACAAGCTGAAGAAATAAAGATGGTGTATTCAAGTAGATCGTCAAAGATATTCTCAGAGAATACTAGACTTCATTCTTATCATTTTTCTTTATTTTTTCTTGTAAGGAACATTGTAACCAATTCACGTGTGACGCCATCTTGGAGGGAGATTGTTAACCTCGCTTTTTAGTGAAGTTGTCGTCTTACACATGAATTGGACTAGAATTGAATACTGCGTATCACGCATGTGTTATTTATGTAAACTAGGAATAGTTTGCTTTTTCTTTTAGTATAAATACCCCTCATGGCTCTCCATGAGGGGTGGTTGGTGAAATCATTTATGTAACATTTCATCTCTTATCAATAAACACATCTTTTCTCAACCCTCTCTCTACTTTCTCTCACTAAACAATATGTCTCATCCTATGTTCTTTGATCAACCAAGACCCCCTGAATAGGTGAATCACTTGTCCTTCACATAAGGTTCCACATAATAACTTACTTTCTGGTTCAGTGGTAGAGTATGAAGGATGGGAAAAAAATATTTGTGAGTAATATCAAGGTAGGCAATAATTTTTTCTAATTCAGTACTCATAGGTTCTGGTCTTTTGTCATCCGAAAAACCTGAATTAATGGAAAAGTATTTGATCTCCTCGTGAGAATAATAAAGTGTTGTATATAGAGGTGTTCCATCTTTAGACAAATTTCTTTGCATTCTTCGAGTTTTGCTACTTTGGTTTCAACTTTAGCTGTCAAAGTTTTTACCTTAGACTCAAGGTTCTAGATGATCTCGTCGTGATTCCTCTGGTTAGTTTTTGTGCTATGACAGAATTGTTTTAACCATTCATCTTGTTTGGCCTGTCTTTTGGTTGCTTCTTCTATATATTAATTGATTGTTTCAATTAGGTTTGGCTTTCTTTCCCCGAGTATGAGTTGCTGCTAGTTCGAGACTCATATCCAAATTTCCCATTATTTCGATTGTTATTTAGGAAGGGTCTACTGTATTCTCCGTACTTTACTTCCTTTACCCCTTTGACTTCCTCGTTAAGAGAACATTGGTTATCGAGGTGAGGCCCTCTGTAGGTTTAGCATCCTACTGGGATCGCATGACCATTTTCTTTAAATTTCTTCATATCATGACCTAAGTTATCTAATTTACTTACAATTGCAGCAAGTCCATCAATATTGTTGTTGCCGCCAATATTCCTGCTAGATGAATTGTCGTGCCACTTTTGAGAGTGGTAAGCCATAGTTTGTATTGCTGTTAGAGCTTGAGCAAGTGTCATGCTAGGAATTGGTCCCTACGAATCAAGGAATTAACAGTTTATTGTGCTCAATCCATTTTAAAAAATGTTTACCTTTTGACTGTTTATATCGTAAGTTGGGCACTTATATAGCAGGTCATTATACCGTTCACATGCTTGGTACAATGACTCATCGCCTTCCTGTTTGAAGTTGTAGATCGTCTTCAAGCTGTTTTGCGGTTTTGGATGGTGGAAAATACCTTTGGATAAAGGCTTTTTTAAGGAGTTCCCAGGTGTTAACGGCTCCTGTGGTGAGTCGGTCCACCCATCTTTTAGATGCTCCAGTAAGTGTGAATGGTAATACGCACAGCGTAACTGCATCTTGTGAACTCCAGGAATGTTAAACAAGCTAACAATATCCAGGACTCGCTCAACATGTTCGTGAGTGTCCTCATTCTTGTTCCCGGAGAAGGTATCTTCCCTCAATTCCTGCATAAATTGACTCTTAATCTCGAGTTGACATTGCCTCTGATTTTTGGTTTAACCCCCGTCATTATTGCTTCCTGCAAGATTTAGAAATTAGAGAAAGAAATGAAATAATTACAAGGAATCAAATTATTGCTAATTTAGAAATTAGAGAAAGAAATGAAATAATTACAAAGTTTTAAATTTATAAAACTCGTTTCACCTTACAAACGTACTAACAGGCAGAGAACCCAATCGTGAGTAGTGTAGAGTTGGTAAGTCCGAGGTCATCCTAAGAGATAGTTGTAATTCATTCTAATTTGAAAAGTGTCACGTATGAAAATGGTTTTAGATTGTTTTGAAATTTAACAGAAAAGTAAATTGCGAAAATTAAAGATGAAAAGAAGTATCATGGAGAAAAGTGTGCTAGCCTAGCCATTTCATTACTAATATCATACTTATAATTTCCTATGAAATGTTAAACCATGGTTTCATTAGTGGTTTCTAAAATCGACAGACCCGAATTGGCATTTAAGGTCTGACCTATACTTCACGTGATCTCGAAAGTCACGAAGGTAGGGCAACCAAGTTGTAAGGATTAATCCCAACTATCGTTAGAACTAGTCTAATAACCTATACATATTATAAACCCTCTCGGAAAGAGTTCATGTTCTTTTTAAGTGTTTAATGTGATAGAGGCGGTAATATGATTAATTCTGACACCAGGGATAGGTCGTAAATCTACCCTAGTACCTTGCTAAATCCATATTCAACGGGTAATCCTAATAACAGAATTAACATGATCTAAACCACCCTCAACACTACCAAAACCTAGGGATCATCAACAGTTAAAATGATAACTAACAAAACCATAATTCAACAGGAAACAAGCATCATAACAACAGTAAATTCATGACTAGGCCAACACTAAGAGTGCTTAGCTACTCATAGCAACAACACCACAAGAATTAATGAAGGAAATCATGGATTGAAGGCTCATAATTCTTACAAGAAGCGTTTATGAATGATTAAATACAAAAGTAAGTAAAGTGATGTCTCCCTTGGACTTCTAGTGGAATTCTTCAAGGTATGGAAACCTTTTTCGCCCCATGATGTTGTGGTAGAAGGGATGATATCGAATGTGCAGAATGAGGGATCTATTTATAACATTCGTTATTGTTACAACGTAACCTACGTAGAGTGTTACGTTGTAATCATGCTGACGCGGGCTTCCAAACATTAGGCATAAAAAGTGTTATGGCGTAGCTCCATCGCATATGTTACGCAGTAATGTTGACTCGGATGACTCATCATTCCTTAATGAGATATGTTACAGCGTAATCGTTGTATGTGATTACGTCGTAATGTTGGTGATGACCAATATTGCCATAAATAAGTTACGGTGTAACACTATCATAGTGGTTAAGCCGTAACACCTCTTGTAAATCCGTTCACTCTTTCATTTTTCATCCATTTCTCATGTTTCTTGCTAAATACTTGCGTTTTCCCTGAAAAACAACAAAATAAATGATTAAGTATCATATTCAGACATTTATAAGACAATTGCAAGCATCTCCTTGGGGAAATTGACACTAAAAAGTATCAAATATTTGATGTCATCATAGAATCACTAGCAACTCTAAGCCTTTCTTAAATTCAAAAAACATGGCATGTCCTACATGCAAGAAGTACATTTACCCAGCAAATCACGATGCGTGCATTTTGCAACATCTCTGAGGTAAATTCTCATGACTCTACACAGAAGGTGCACCATCCACGAGTAGTCATGTATCGACTGTTAACATAGCAAAACTACCTAGCAACTCTAAGCCTTTCTTGAATTCCAAAAACATGGCATGTCCTACATGCAAGAAGTGCATTTACACAACAAATCATGATGCGCTTATTTTTTTTTTTTGCAATACCTCTCTAGAGTATTATCCCGTACCTCTAATAAAAGGCATGTTTGTTTATTAGTGCAATGATTGACTTATCTTGAAGGGCATATCATTCCTAGATTTAGGCAGTACTTCTTCCTAAAACCTAGACACGTCAAATTCTGTCACAATTAAACGCATCCGCATAAAGTATTTTCTTTGCTGATTATAATCTATCTTAGGAGATTAATAATGGTGATCTTATTAAACCCTAGCCCATCGGGACTTTACCCATTTACTGCTTAACGGCTCTTTATATACTGGTAGTCCACTGTCCGAGTCTTTACCAAGGGAATCAGAATGTTATTTGTTAATCCCAGGTCACCTGCTAGTCCAACTTGTTTACTAAACCAATGGTAAAGATAGGTTAATATTTGTGATCCTATGATTCTAGATATATAAATTGCAATATGGAGAGTGATAGGTCTTGTTTATCTTGAATCATACATAATCAACCATGAAAGCTTGTAAAGAATAGTAGAGGAGGGAAAGTATTTCAAAATTCAAATGTTATAAAATGGAGGGAAAGGGAAAATGTTTATTACAAATCATCACCCTCTAATGATGATTAGAGGGGTATTTATAAGAGAAGGAAGGAGCCTTCCCTTCCTTTATTTTTCACTTCTAGTCCATAATCTTTGGTAATTATACTATTTCTTTCTTTTAGCATAATATACCTTATTACAAGCTACTTTATTCTAAACAAAATAAAGACTATTAACTAAATATAACTAAACCACATAATCGGCACTTTTTATGAACCTAACAATCTCTCCCTAAGGGTCGATTATTCTGGGCGTTCTCTTTGAGGTCCAAGTGGTCTTCCATTCACATACATCTCCCATCTTCTCATTTGATTACGATACTTCAGTCTTACTTCAATCTTTTCTTCAAACAATTTCAAATACTCAACTTCATTAGCAGTGAGTTCTCTTTGTACATAGCCAAACTTAACATCATTATTGTAACTCTTTAATCCTTTTAATACTCTGTTCAGTGTTGCATCACAAAACTTATGAATCTCTGAATGTCTCATCACCCTTTTCTCTTTCTTGCTATTCTTGTATATGATTCCATACACAGGCTCATAGATGATAATCACCAAATACATATCCTCAATATCATTCTTATTGAGATTCTTGTAATCAGGCTCGGTAATCGACACAATGCACTCATTAGCTCTTCTTACAACTATCTCTGTGATAAACTTGTGTTCATGACCCAATTCCCAGTATGTCTTGATGACTTGAATGATCTTTAAATTTGAATAAACCTCTTCCTTTGGTTTTCCAGGCTCTTTTTGTCTCTTTATGTAGAAGATCTTCGCATGAGGATTCTTCCAATGTTCAACACCATATCGAGCATACGGATTAAATTTCTTAACACACTTATTTACCCATCTGGAAGTTCGTTCTTCAATATCATCATCATTGAAAATAATTGCAGGAAACTTATGAAGTGACAATACTATCTTCTCGGGCCCTTAACTTCCTTTCTTCAAATACAAAAGATCTTGATTTATCAAAGATAGTGCTGGAGCTTCAGGATCTCTTTGACAGCTCTGAACGAGAGGTGTGGTCTTTCGTAGATGTGGAGAGACAAGAATTTCCTTTCTACTTTCCTAAACAATGTCACTTTTCAAGAAATTCTTCATCTGATCAATATGATATTGATGCTCATCTCCTGAAGTACATCTTTGTCTCAACATCTCATCTGTCATTTTCTTTAACTTTGCTTCATCAATAGTCAGTGATACCTCTTCCATAATATCTTGTGACACTTACTTCATCGGTATTTCATCATCATCTGAGGCATAAGAATCAGTCCAAAAATCATAATCATCTACTTGCTATTAATTACCTGAAGTTGATGGACCTCGTTCCTCTTCATTGACTTGTCCAGACGATGACTCTCCAGACACATATGCTTCGTACTCAGATGTCTTCTGCCACTTTGCACTATTCTCCCACTCAGGATGAGCATCATCATGAGGATCATCCTGATCTCTTTGGCGAACGGCAGAAGGTCTACATGTAGTTTGTGGTACCTGAAGATTCTCAAACTTTATCTGAAGTGCAAGCCATATTGAGATATCTTGTTGCTGCAAATGAGGATTGTTTTTCATGGAAAGATACAGTTGATATTGTTGTTCTGGAACAGAGAGTTTTTGTGATTAAGCTGGATGAACTTAAAGGATGTGACCAGACATATAACTTCTTACTGACGCATCAACTTAAGAAGGAACGTGATGGTCAATTGCTTTATGAATTTGTGAGGAGATTTCAGCCTTTATATTCCTACGCTCTTGTAAAATAGCTTTAGCAATCATCCGTTCCATCTCTTCTTTAGTCTTTTGTCTTTCCATAATCAGCCCTTCCGTAACATATACTGGAACTTGATCTCTAACCTACTCAGGAACTTGCTTTTTCACCCGATCCTTAATATGCGTGTCTACCATAGTGGGTAATGATTCGACCATTACTTCTTGTAGATGATCAGCAAGCGTATCGAATGACTTCCTTGACAAAAATCTCTCTTTGAGATGTCCAAACAAATATGTATAACGTCCCTGTAACTCCTAAAATAAATTCTTGTATCATTTGAACCGAGCAAGTTTGGCTTTGAATAATGATAGAAGTCGATTTGTTTTAGACAATTTGGTGTTGTGTGGTCTTGATGATGATGTTGTTTAAGTATCGGTTACCGTCAATTTCTAGAGTTTCTCAGTATTCGAAGATACAAGATTAGTATGAGTCCTAGGAGATCTAATTGGTGTGGGGAATTGTATATTCCTAGACTCCTCTACAGTCTTCCCTTTCTCCCTTCACTTTAATTTATATACTTTATCAGTTATTTCATCCTCCTCTTCATTAACATTGACAGGTATGACAACATTAGTAATTTCCACCTCTTCATCATTAGTGCTCTCCACCTCCGGACTTTCCTTATCACTCCTGGGCTCTAACCTAGTACCGAGAATTTGTGGTTCATCATTCCTAGGAGGTAAACTATCATCAATAACATTCTCAAATCCTTCCACCATCTTTTCAATATCTTCAGACGCCAAGTGCTTGTTGACCAGTTCCACATTTTCTCTAGCTTCTTGCTCTTCCTGACTTTTGTACTCAGCAAGACTTACTTGTAATGTATCTTGTAAGATCATCTCGTCTGCTTTATCAACAGTTAGCACTGGAGCTGGTGGAGTTAGACGTGTAGATCTCCTTTCAGGAAGACAAAAATGAATCATAGTAGATCATTTTGGAGCACTTGACTCTGTTGTATCCTTTTTAGGGGTAGGTGACCTAGGGGCGCTAGGTGTCCTATGAATTCCTTGGGTAGACTCAGTCAGTTGTGACTGAGTCAGAGGAATATCTAACCCAAAAACCTCTGCATACATCCTATAATGCTCCGTGTGCTTCATCTCTTCAGTGATCATCCAATCTGGAATTTGCATGCCAACTTTATCTGTGTGTATTCCTGAATTAAAGATATTTTTCATTATGTCATCATCTTGCAGATTGTGATACATGTCATAAGCACGTCTTGAGATTTCAGGAAAGATAGTCATGTAATGACTAACAATGATCTTAGTAAATCCTGGATACGGAATCGAAGATGTTGGATGATAAAGAGAATAGTAAATTCCTTCCCACAGTAACTCCACATAATCTACGTGAATGTTATTGACAAAGCAATACATCATTTGCATTATCTGCAACGGCGGTTGATCCCATCTGGTGACACGTGTTGTCAAGCACTTGGAAAATATCTTGCATAATGTTTGCCATGGTTGTAGAAGACCAGTTGTCTTAAAGCTTGACGATGTATTCAGCTCCATTGTAAAGCCCAATTGTTGTTTATAAAATGGAACCATGTCAGAAAATAATGGTGGTAGCATGAATGAATTATGATTGTTGTCATTTACGTGTGGTAGATAAAAGATTGTTCTGAAGTCATCCAGTGTAAAAGAAAGTTCTTTCTTATCCAGCATAAACTTGAGCCTATACTTTGAACTGTCTTCCTTCAAAGTATGCCAGAATTGTGCCATATAGATCCATGGTATGGAGGAAGAAGTTGCAATGCTGAATCGTAATGGATGATTCTTGATGATGTTCATCAGAATTTTGCTTTTCGGTGGGCATTGCACATGTTCAAGATCAACTTTCTTGTTAGCATCCATAAGATCATATCGTTTGTTCGGAGGACACAGTTCGTCTGGATGAACATCAACTGCATGTTGTTGTTGTGCCATGATGATTACTGAATGAATAAAATTAAGATGTTAGATAAAAAATAATTCTTTTGACATTTTTGTGTTTTTCCACTCTGTCTATTTTATATGTTCTGGCAATTATTTTTGAATATATTTTTGATCAGTTTCTTTCTCATGTACTCGTTCTTGCTTTTTCTATCGCATGCCATACGCTTTATTCGAATTATTCTTTTGATTTATCATTTTTTGTGTGTTCTGGCAATTCTTTTTCGAACACACTTTTGATTTGCTTTTTCGCGTATGGATTTAGCTCTCTCTTTTTGTTTTTAGAATATCCTCACTAGAAATTCTTTGTGACATGATACTCTTTCAAGAATTATTAAGATTTCCCTTTAGATTTTAATCAAGACTCTTTTACTAAACATTAAAGAGAAATCATTCAACTTCTTAAAATTGTTTTGTGAAAGAGTATCATTTTAACACAAAAACAGATTTTGAGAACTTTTTCCAGAAATCTTTTGACAAAAACTTTCTTTATAATAATAACATAGAATCATATAATCACAAACCCACAATTGAATGGACACTAAGACACTCACTCCTCATTCTGTTCATTGCAGAAAACGGCCAAAACCGGACATGACTTAGTCCACTTAAACAATTGAGATTTAGATTTTCAGATTCAAGTTAAAAATCTTTTCACTTTCACTTTTTGTCATGATTTATAAACAATGAAGACAAACATATCTAATTCAATAATTAAATGAACACTAAGTCACTCACTCCTCATTATTGCAGAAAACGGCCGAAACCGAACATGACTTAGTCCACTTAAACAATTACGAATAGATATATATGACCCACAACTTAGAATTCATAAAAACTTGATTTCTTTTTCAAAATTATTTGATATTTTTACCACATATGAGAAACTGATCTTTTTATTCCACATACATTCAAGCATTAATCATCATAAACATTAATCATCAAAATTATTTCTTTCTCAAAACAACTTCACGTTTCCACAAGCGCATTTTTACTGAATTTTGACTTTTTGACACCACCGAGTTTGACTTTTTGACCCTTCTGAGTTTGACTATTTAACTATTACTGAGTTTCACAAACAATGATTCATTTTAGCTTATGAAAAATCAAACTCGATTCATTTTATGTTCTATTAAACGCCAAAAACACAACATTAATCTTTTCCGAGTTTTAAAACTTAATAATCACAAACTCGACAATCATTAAACTCGTTAATCATCAAACTCAATAATCTCCTCAAACTAGACAATCATCAAACTCGACATTCATTACTATTTTCTGAGTTTTGAAATCGATAAGTGAAAACACTACAGATCTGAGAAAAACATTATGACTTACGTTTGAGAGAATAAGAAAGTAATAATCGTTGTTATAAGCCTGAACAAAATCGTTTTTGAATGTTACTCTCAAACTCAATAAGAGACTCGGTAAAAGAAAATTTAAAATGAAATTCATCTTCGCCTTTTATAGCAACCGAAAAAAGATTCAGAAAATACACTTTCAGTCCCTTTAGTTTTATATTCCGAATTTTGAGTTTGATTTTTTTCAAAAACTCCCCCTTGAGTAATGAAATAAAAAACCTCCCCTTGAAATGAAATCATACTAAGCAAGTAATCCGAAAATGAAGATGTTTGATTTTAAAATTAAAACTCCCCCTTGAAAATATATTATTTTTTAAATTTAATTTATTTGAGAGATCTTTGTTTTTATTTTATTCCCGAAATGATGTATATGAATGAAATTTTTTCCAATTACTCCCCCGCAGATTATGATTCCATATTTTCAATTAAAAGCTTTGTATATAAAAAATTTGGAATCATAAATCTAATCATGTGATCTTTTTAAATTATTATTTATTATTATTATTTTTATAAAAAAATATGATAAATCTTTTTGGGATTTTAAAATTTTCATTTTTTTCTTTTGTTTTTGTAAAATTTATTGACATGTTTTTTATGTATGATATTTTCAAGAAGATAACTTTGTCAGGCTTTCCAACTGTGTTGGAGTCATACATCTCATACCAATGCGATAAACTAGATACTCAAAGCGTTCTTTTAGAAGAGCTTTAGTAAATAGATCCGTAAGTTGGTATTCTGTCCTGACAAAGTAAATTTCCACAGTACCCTTCTTAACATGTTCCTTAATAAAATGATACCGGATGTCTATGTGTTTTGTCTTAGAATGCTGAACTGGGTTGCAAGAAATAGCAATTGCACTCTTGGAATCACAGTACATCGGAATCTGATTGTACTTGTATCCATAGTCAAGCAGATGAGTTCGCATCTAAATAACTTGTGCACAACATGCAGACAAGGAAACATATTCAGCCTCAGCAGTAGATATCGCAGTACAATCTTGTTTCTTAGAACTCCAACTCACGAGCTTTCCACCTAGAAATTGCAATCCTCCTGATGTGCTTTTACAATCATCTTTACATCCTGCATGGTCCGCATCTGAATATGCAATTAGTTCAAATCCGGAATCCTTCGGATACCATAGGCCCATGTTATAGGACTGTCTCAGGTACCGAAAGATCCGTTTAATCTCTTTGAGGTGATTGACCGTAGGACGTGCTTGATAACGAGCACATACAAAAGTAGCAAAAGCAGTGTCTAAACGATGGGCTGTTAGGTACATAAGCCCTTCTATCATACGACGATAAGTCGTTTGATCAGTAGGAGTGCCTTGTAAATTAGCATCCAGCCTCTCAGTTTCCATAAGTGTATTCATTGAGACACATTCATCTAGATCATGTTTCTTTAACAATTCAATTTCATATTGTGACTGACTTATGAATATGCCATGGGGAGATTGATGAACTTGAAGTCTAAAAAAGAACTTTAGTTCACCCATCATCGACATTTCAAAATTATTTTTCATTAGGTTTGCAAAACGTTTTGAAAAATCTGGATTTGTTGAACCAAAAATAATGTCGTCAACATATACTTGAACAAGTAATATGTCTCCCCCGTGACATCGTGTGAACAAAGTCGGGTCAATAATACCTTTAGTGAACCCATGTTCAATTAGAAAAGAAGACAATTTGTCATACCATGCACGAGGTGCTTGCTTAAGACCGTATAGAGCTTTTTTCAACCTGTAGACGTGATCTGGAAATTCTGGATCAATAAACCCTTCAGGTTGGCTGACATAGACTTCTTCTTTCAAAGGACCATTGAGAAAAGCCGTTTTGACATCCATTTGAAAGATTGTGATATTCTTATGAGCAGCATAAGCAATAAACATCCGAACAGCCTCAAGACGAGCAACAGGAGCAAATGACTCTTCAAAATCAATGCCTTCTTCCTGCTTGTATCCTTTAGCCACAAGACGAGTTTTGTTTCGAACCACAATATTTTTAGCATTTCACTTGTTCTTCCAGAGCTATTTGAGAGCAATAACATTCTTTCCTTCTGGTCGTGGAATGAGTTCCCAAACTTAAAGTCTCTCAAATTGATTCAACTCATCTTGCATGGACTCAATCTAACTGTAGTCTTCCATAGCTTCTTTGATATTCTTTGGTTCAATAGTGCTGACGGTTAATGCATACATGCATACCTCAGAATCTGTGTGTAGCCATTGGCGAGTCATGATAGGTTTGGATGGGTCACCAATAACTTAGTCTAGAGGATGATCTTTTGTCCAAATGTGTGTTTAGGGTTGTACGTGGTGGAAATTTTGCACATTTGATGGCTCTAGAGCCATTGTAGATGACTCGATTTCCTCACAACTTGGAGGATTATATGAAACAAATTGTGAATTGCCATAAGAATAAGCAGAATCTTCTTGATTGAATTCACCAGCCTTTGTTAAAGATATTGGAGAGGTTTGTTCATTAGATGTAGTCACAATGGGAGGAGCCTCATGTTCGTCAATAATAATTAAAGGTGTAGAAGGTGAGTCTTCATGAATTTGAGTCGGTTGTGCAGTGGAATTGATGGGTGTATCAGAAAATGTCTTCTCAAAATATTCTTCAAACATTAGACCGAACAAATTATCCAAATCTTCTTTTGATGGAGTATTCATTTCTTCTGCTGATGAATTATGATTTATGAATCGTTGAAGCTCGGGTTCTAAACAATCGTGTTCAGAAGCCATAGCTGTGAGCTCGTCAAACTTGACATTTATGGTTTCCATAATCTTTTTAGTGCGTCTGTTATAGATTCGAAAAATATTCAACATTCGGCTTTCTTCCACGTAATAACTCATAAGGTGTTTTGTTATGTCGTGTATGAATGATTGACCAATTTTGAGTAAAACAAGCGGTAGCCACTGCTTCAGCCCAAAGAAATTCAGGAAGTCGAGAAAAGATAAGCATCGTACGAGCAGCTTCAACAAGAGTTCGATTACGTCTTTCAACTACTCCATTTTGCTGAGGCGTTCGATCAATTGAAATTTGTTGCATGATGCCTAACTTTTCATAATGGGCTTTAAGAGTTGCATTTTTGAATTCAGTATAATTATTTGTACGAATCTTGCAAACTTTGGCTTTATAATTCAGTTGAGCATGAGCAATGAATTTCTTTATAATATCTGGAGTTTCATCTTTCGAATGAAGAAATTAAACCCATATATATCGAGAATAATCATCTACGATCACAAGAATACACTTCTTTCCATTTATCGAAGCTACCCGCATTTGACCGCATAAATCCATATGAAGTAATTCCAATTTGGAGTGACCACTTAGAATTAATTTGAGTGGATGAGAAGCTTTCTTGCTTTTTCCTCTTTTACAAGCAGAACAAAGGTGATCTTTTTCATATTTAAACTTTGGAAGACCATCAACCAAGTCAAGTCTGGTAAGATCATTTATGGTGCCAAAATTAAGATGTGAAAGTCTACGGTGCCATAACCATAACTTTGTCAAAGTTGCCTTAGACATTAGACAAACAGGTAAAGAAGCAACCATGTCAGAAATGGAGATAGTATATAAATTTGATTCGCGATCGCCTGCAAGCAAATCATCTCCTTCCAGATTACGCATGTAACATGTCTTAGAACGAAAAGCCACTTCTAAATCACCATCACAAAATGGTCTAACGCTAAAGAGATTATGTCCAAGGCCTTCAACATAATATACATGACAAATAGTGATATTGCCCTGTGTATAATCACCATAGCCTGTGATTGCTGCAAAATTATCATTTCCAAAGCGAATGGTGCCCATGAATTTCTTAATGAAATTTTTTAGCAGTGATCGATCACCCGTCATATACATTGAACAACCACTATCAACAATCCACAGAATAATCTGAACTACCTGTAATACAAGAAGAAACAACACATGGACAAGTAGGCATTTTGATTACCTATTTCTTAACAGAGACCGATTGTTTTTCAGATGAACGACTATTCTAAGCATTTGGGTTTGTGTTAACAGGAGACCAAACAATATTTGGTTTTGATTCAAACCATTTTTGCCAGATTCAACTAGTTCGAATCTTGTTCTGCATGTATGTGCTTAAAGACTTATCTCGTACATTTCTTCTCTTTGTACTAGAAACCTTATCGTTAACTTTTGAGGTGCTTCCGACATCAATCTTAGGTTTGGAGACTACATAAGTAGTGTCTAAAGACTTAGATAGTGTCGACTCCTTAGAAAACCTAGTCTTGCGAACTACATAAGTAGTATCATAAGATTTTGGTGTTCTAGATTTAGTGGATAAAGGTCTACAAACATTCGAACGCACATTCAATTTATAATTTGCAAAACAATTATCATGACATGGAATAAGCACATTTTGCATACAAAAAACACATAACAAAGTTTTTGCTTTAGGAGCATTTGCAACATCAATATCAATTACATTCTCTTTGTTTGAGATAACAATTTCAGATGTGATATCTGTTTTCTTATTTTCCTAACATAAATTGCTACTTTCTTTGCTGGCTTCTTAGAGTTAGCTAAGACACTATCTTTGACATGTGAATCTCTATTCATTGGTCTTTTAACACTAGATGCAGCATTCATTCATGTAGAAGATAAATCATGCTTAGCCTCATTTGTCTGTGTTTCATGTGTTGTGACAACTTTGTACATTCTAGGTGCTATGACATTTTTGTTTGAATTTTCCCCCTTTGTTTGGTAGGTGAAGTCTGTAAAGTGACTGGTTTTGACATGACATGGTTTTCTTTTGATTTTTGAACATCTATTTTCTTTTGAATAACATATTTTTGTAATAGTGTGACACAAAGAAGAGGTTGAGAACCATTTGTCTTGTCAAACTTAGTATTTACAGACTTACCTTTTTCATCATCCATTTCCGTTTGAGTTTGAGACAATGTCTTTTTGATTGAATTAAAAAGCTTTTGATATTCTAATTTGACATTGTCACGTTCTTTTATCAAAGATTGCACCGTAAAATCCAAAGACACATTCTCATCATCAAGTTTTTCCATTTTTGAAATCCAAGAAATAATCAAGAGGATTTGTGTTTTTATTCTTTAAACTTGAATCCCATTTTGTTTTTCTTTTCTATGTTGAATATTAATTCAAAATCAACAATAAGCTATTTCACACTTTTGAACATCGTTACAAGAATTTTTATTCTTGCTTCAAACCCTCCTTGAATCTCAATGATTTAGTGTTTTTTAAGTTGTTCAATTTATAGCATGGAGTGAACTGTTCCTACAAATTCATGATTTAACAACACACTTAGTTCAACTTCATGCTTGAGAGATACTTCCAAAAGTTTATTTTTTTGGAATCATTTCAAAAAACTCATATTGCTTCTCTAGTATCACAAAGATCACTTTTTGGTAGACTCAAAAACATCATTCATCTCTTTTTATATCCCACTGAAATAGTAGTCCTTAAAGAATTCAAAATTAGAACTGCAACTCATTGACAAATGGTTTGAGTTTGATCTTGACAAAATTATTGAGTATGTATTCTTCAGGTGACGTATAAAAAATGTTTGCTCGTTTACAGTCTTTTGAAATTAATTCAGACAACCTCTGAAACACTTTTTTTATTTTATCTAATTCAATGAATCAAAGGTGACTCACTCGGCCTGATGTCGGGATAGGAAGGAGCTGCATTTGAATTCGTGTCAGAAGGAATAAAAATTCTTAACCAATCCTTGGTCAAAGGCAATTGGTTGATTGTTTGCCTATATATTATATATATATTATTGACGAATCAATAATCAATTGTCCAACCATTCTATTTATTTGCAACATCAATTGGATCATTCATTTTTTCATACACTTTTTGTTGACTTTTGGAAGCATCATCAAGAGTGTCCTCATTATCTCTAACATTCAAATAAATCTCTGAATTACCTAAACTAGAGGCAAGATATAACTTTGTACATTGAGAAATTGCTTGCTTGAGTGTAGCCGCACTTCCCTTGTTTCATTTGAAAATTTTGCCTCGAAAACCCGTAGTACGCCGGTTTTAACCTTAAGACCGCCGCACTTCCTGTCAATTGTTTCAGTTGTTTTAACAATCGAAAAAGCAAATACCAAAAACATAAAAATTCCAGAAAAACCGGCGCACTTTTTCTTAAGTACGCCGGGTTCATTCAATTTTCCAGAAAGCCGACGCACTTTTCCTAAAGTGCGCTGCACTCTATCTAAATCCAGAAAAACCGCCGCACTTTTCCTCAAGTGCGCCGTACTTATTTATTCGATCTAAAAAATCTATTCTCCATTTATCCTTATTTTTTACATATAATAAAAATTAAAATATATCTAATATATATAAATATATAAAAATATAAAAAGGTAAAAATATAAATATATAAATATATAGATAAAAATGATTTACTTTATTTTGAATATTATCCTATTAGCCTTAAATATAAAAATGACTTTTTGCAAAATACTTAACATATGTATAAATTCACCATCTTTCGGAAAACAACTAGTAAATCTAATATATAAATTAAATAAAAATTTAATAATAAGGACTTGTAAAATTAAAAATATCAAAAAAGAATTCGTCGAGATCGAATCACTCAAATCTTCAACACACCATCCTATCGTTAATGAATTTGTCGTTATAAATATACCTGAAGAGGATGTCGAACCCCAACCCAATTTACCACTCCAAGAAATAATAACTCTCGATCCTGATTATCAACCCATGTGAAAAAGTGCTAAGACTGTAGCACTGACTCCTAATTCTGTCATTGTTCAACCCGACGTTGATGACAACTTTGTTATCAATAGTACCCACTTGAAAATGATTTCGGAAAATAAATTCGATGGTTATCTGCAGGCCGATCCGCATGACCACATCCGGGAATTCCTCGTAATCTGCGACATGTTCAAATATGGTGAAACTCAAAGTGAAGCTGTCACGCTTTTAATATTTCCCTTATCCTTATGCGATAAAGATAAAACCTGGTTTCACGAACCTAATGAGGGTCTATAACATTGTGGGAACAAATGAGAATAGCTTTTATAAACAAATTCTTTCTACCTTTGTTATTTAACCGTCTTTTACTTGAAATTAGAAATTTTTCTCAAAACGAATGTGAAAGTCTAACCGACGCTTGGTTACGACTGAAGAGCATGCTTCGAAAATGCCATGGCCATGGTCTAACCAAATGAGCTATTATTCAAATATTCTATCACGGTCTAGACGAACCCACTCAAGCAATCCTTGATGGAACTGCTAGAGGAATCTTCATCTACAAAACTCCGAATCAAGCTTTTCAATTTCTTGATGACAAAGCCCTTTTCAAACTTGATTGGTCTACTAAATCTCAAAACGAACATCATTAAAAGTCTGTTGCTTTCGCCGACGGAAGTAATAGTAATGATGATAGTTCTCGATTAATAGAAAAATTAGAAGCTCTAACTATAAAAATAGATTCTCAATTCCTGAGCTTAAAAGATGAGATGCATGAGATGTGTAAGAATTATAATAACTGCGGAGATAACCACGTTTCTAAAAACCACATGAACGATGACACGCCGATGTGTGAACGTCATGAAGTAAATTCCATCCAATCTGGAGGTTATCAAAATCTAAATTTTCATGATTCGTATTCTCACCAATCCGAATATTATCTACCTCAATCAAATAATGATTCTGAGAAATCGCTTACATAATTAAACAATGATGATCTTGAAGATTTCAAAAGATGTATCCGTAGCACGAGAATTGTTCATGATAAACTTTTTGACAGGGGCGATCAATCTAAAACTGATTTTGAAAAATCAATCACTAAATTCTTGGATGGTCAAAGAGTTACAAATATATTTTTCAAGAACAATGTTAACGATATGATTCTAAAGATGAAGCAAAACGAAAGGAATTTCCAAACTAAAATTAAAAACATGGAAAGAAAGATAGATGAGTGGGCGGAGTCTCAAAATCACATTTCTTTAGAACAAACTGATAGGACTGGCCCACCTCCTCCTCCAGCTCGCACTGAGCACGTGAATTCTGTATTCATCGGGAGTGGAAAGTCCGATGATTCTTCGAAAATTCAAAAAGATCCACCACCTCCTATCATCATTAACAATAAAATCAAAAAAGATGAACCTATTAAGACATCGAAAAACGGCTATTACATGGTGAAAATAAATGAATATCCATTCCGTGAGTACATACCAAAAATACTATACCCTCAACGTTTAACGGTAGACCATTCTCACTTGGACCGTATCGTCAAGGAATCTTAAATCGAGTTAAGTATAATAATAATAATGATGATAGTCAGTAATAATAATAAACCTAAAAAACTAACATATATATAAAACAAAAACTTTTCAATTTTTAAGTATGTCGCGCACAGGGCCCGCGTGTTGTGTACCTTAATTTCTGTATCCAAAAAGATATATAACGAACTTTGTAGGTGTGCTCGCTAAAAACCCTCACGAGACTATAACGCGCCCACTCGGGGAACCGAGGGGTTTAAAGGCTTGTTGCATACGTTAAATGCAACCGTGTTGCCTACGAAAGTGCGCTTTAGTATTTTATGGTTTTTGTAGTTTTTTTTGCAGATTAAATAAACAGGTGAAACTTGGATTGGTGGTAGTCTTACACGTAAGGAATGTTATATTTGGATCGATATACTATATGTGGTTGAATTCACATGCTTATGTTGGCGTTCCGGTTTCGTGCCTTATCTTTCAGAATTCAACCGAGCACTTAAGAGCCCCGGGAAGTTTCGTTTCTCTTATATTTATTTTCCCCGCGTGTCCTACTTTTAAGTTATTTTCTAATTACGCATAATGCTCAACTTAAGTGTGGGGGGAAAATAAATTGGAAAATCAGACTCATTATTAAAAGTATAAACTTTTGTTCGCCCTCTGTAATCTAAAAAACTAATTTATTTTTAAATCTTTTGCCACTTAGGTTAATATATTAAAATAAAACATAGTAGATAAAATAAAAATTTTGAAATCAGAGATGTGTCCCGTTTGATAAAGCAGATCCGACTCGAGATCAATGACATTACTTGCCCATTTATACCTATCACCCGAAAATGTAAGGTTCGCCTTTAGATCTTAAGGAATTCAGGTACATATCTTTTATACCTAAGATAATTTTTACCTTTAGCTTTCTCGAGTTAAGGTTTGAATGCAATTACAAGTGTCTCATCCGTCGTTACGGCTGTGTATTTGTAGTTTATCGCCTTTTCTGGAGCATTGGTATCGGTTTAAAATTATATGAGTGTATTGGTGATTTATTGATTCTAGAACTTGTGCTTGTTAAATCATTACGAGACCGCAGTGAGATCACGTTTGCGTGATAGAGGTATTTTTAAGTGATAAAGAGGCAAATCTAGGATTTAAACTAAATTAGCCCATCCATTTCATATTAATATATTCTTTTAGCTAATTACACTGATTAGCTAACCACCCAAATAAAACCTTTATGTTAGCACTCATCTTTAGTGCTAGATACCCCTAGTTTAACCCGCTGAGCCATTATATTCATTTTTCTCATCCACTAAAAAAATACAAAAATAAATAACCTTTAGCCTAGCCTTACCCCTTGTCGAAAGTCCCTATGGTTGGTTGTTAGTTGCTCGGTATGATTGGTTGATTTTTGCTCATAGTTTATTCACATTTGCTTTAAGTGTTGTACCATTCCAATGAAGATGAAGAGTGCACGCTTCGTGCTTCATATTTTTTTGTGGTGTATCTTTATCTTAAGTGTGGGAGAATTGTTAGATGGTGAAAGACATGAAAAAAAAGAAAAAAAAAGGAAAAAAATGAGAGAAAAAAAATGTGAAAAAAGAAGAAATAAAAGAAAAGTCGAATGAAAAAAGAAGAAGAAGTATGAATAAGTGTTGTTTGTTAGATGGAGGTTGATT